>WNWK01036953.1:0-18814 GCA_009830355.1 Cherax destructor
TCTACAACATAGCTGAACCTATTGCCAAGAAACTTCTTCAACGCTATCCCACCTAGAACTCAAGAATGGAACACTGCAGGTTCTTTAAGTCACACAAGGTTTTAAACTATCACACTACTTTGAAGACTGTCACATGCAGCTTTCACCACATGACCCAGCATTCTCCACCTGACTAAATCTTATAAATACTCATGTTACTCTTTATCCTCCTCAACGAAACAGCAGCCAGACCTGACCAACACATAAAACTCCCTGGTTACTCAACACTCGAGAAATCCAGAGGGCCTTATAGTGGAGTAGCCATCCTTGTGAAGCGGGGATATGAATTCCGTAACATCCATGTCGAAGAGGACAACATCCTAGCAATAGAACTGCTGACCTCATATGGCCGACTCGTAGTGGGAACAGGCTACTTTCCCCCAGACAGCCGTACATTGAGTCTATCCCCTTACATAGATTACTTAGTCGAAACGTCCCTACAGTCCTCGCAGGTGATTTCAATGCCCACCACCCCGCTCTTTAACTGTGGCGCCGCCATCCCGCAGGGTGACCATAAAGGGAAACAACTCTTCAAACTAATGGCGGCAAGAAATCTATCATTCCAGGGCCCATTCTTTAAATCATATGTGGGCCCCACCCAGGGACTCCTGACATAGTACTCACCAACAGGGACTGCGATCTATTCCACTGCAAAGTGTCCCCGGGCGGCAACGTCGGCTCTGACCATATCCCTGTCATAATTAAGCTACAATCCACCCCATTCCGCACACCCATCCGCCCTAAACCCAACCTGAAAACACTTGGCTTCGACCCTTCAGGGATTACCTAGCAAACGACCAGACTATTCTTCTTGACAACCAACCCTCCACTGCAATAGATGTGGCGATCGCATCTCTGCACAAAAGAATCACCGAGGCCACTGAAGCATGCTGCCAACTAACCACCTCCAGGGTTTACCAACAGTACAAACCAACTAGGGAAATAAAAGACAGAATGAACAATTATCAAGCTGAATGTAGAAGGAACCTCCTCTCAGGCCAGCCCACTCGCGATGTACTCCTAAGAATGAGAAGGGAATTAATAACCCTAATCACCCAGCACAAAAGAGACCTATGGAAATACCTTGTGCTTCAAGCTAATCAGTATAAGCGACAACCAAAACGATTCTGGAGCAAGATCCGCAGACTACTGGGGGCTAAGCACTCACCCACTCAACTCCTCACACCTCATTCACTAATGACGTTGGCGAGGAGGTGACCACCTTGCTCGATGACCCACAGGATCAAGTTGATTTGATGAGAGAGGTGTGGAAGAAAATTCTATCTCACAATGTCAGCAGAAGATTTAACAACAACCATTACGTGTGGGTCAATCAGTGGCGTGACGAGAACTGGGAAGACTTCCAGCCAATATTAACAATTGATACATCTTCTCTGGAACCAGAACACCCTCTCACAAGGCCAATCATCCTTAAGGAAATGACCCAAGTCATTGGACGAATGAGAAATAAGGCCCCTGGCCCCTCAGGCATAACAGTAAAACAGATAAAATACCTACCCGTAATTGCAAGATGTCCCTATTAAACATCTTAAATGCTATCCTGGCGTCTGGCCACTTCCCTACATCATTTAAAACAGCTAAGATGATCTTCATCTCTAAACCCAATAAGGACACCCGTAACCCAGAAAATTACAGACCTATCTCTCTACTCGAAGTCGCTGGCAAAGTCTTTGAGAAAATCATTTCCAATAGACTGAACTACTACATTGAATTCAATCACCTTTTCTCAGAAAACAGTTTGGTTTCAGGTCCCATCGTGGAACGCAGCATGTTATCAACATCATCTATAATGCTGCTGTAAGCCTGAGGAATCAAGGACACCTGGCCCTAATTGCAACGAGGGACGTTCACAAAGCCTTCGACAGCCTCTGGCACGATGGGCTTATATTCAAACTTGCTGATCTACCAGATCATAACTGGACCTTTCTCAGGCTCATATTCAACTTCCTAACAGGCAGAAGCATCATCCCCAACTTTAATGGCAAATCGGCAGTCCCATTCACCCCAACAGCTGGAGTACCACAAGGCTCATACCTTAGCCCCATACTCTTCAATATCTATGTTAATGACCTCCCGCAACCAGAACATAAGGACACCATCATCACCCAATTTGCAGACGACGTGATTCATGTTGTGTCATCCGCCCCCATAACAGGTGCAACAAAATACAGGAGAGTAATAGCGAAAATGAATGAAGAATTACGAAGAACTGCTAATTGGGAGAAAAAGTGGAGAATCACAACTAACCCAGAAAAAGTCCTCATTAGCACCATTGGCTGTCTCCCATCAACCATAGAAGACAAAGGAGGTATCTCCATAAGAGGATCACGGGTCGGTATCAGAAACCCTAACACTGGGATATGAGATCGACAGATTACTTAACTCCACTTCCACATCTCTAAAAGTGAATCTAGCTAAAGCCCGCCTCAGCCAACTATTCAGATTCAAAGAAGCACCAACCCACATCAAGAAGCACCTCTACAAGATGATGATCAGACCTCTGTTGGAATATCCTTGCGTACCACTATCACTTACAACTAAAACCAACAGGCTGCGGCTTCAACGAGTCCAGAACAAAGCCCTCCGCTTTATCACTGGGACCAGATTAAGAGACAGAATCAGAACTGAAGACCTACATATACAACAAGAACTCGATGCAATTAATGTAAGGATAGATAAACTAGCGAAAAGACAGCTATACGACATGCAAGAATTATATGTACCGGATAGAGAACACCCCCCACAACCGGTAAACACAACCGACTATGTCATCACCACACCTCCCCACCGAACCCAAAGAATGACTCTGCAGCAAAGAGTTAGACGCTACATCCACAATGACAACTACCCACGACCCAGAATCCTGAGTGATCTCCCCGTCGAACCAGAAGAGTGGATACCACCAGTCCCAGTCTATGTTCAACAACATAGATAAATACTCCCCATTTATGGGTGACCTACCTTTTCCAAACTACATCTTACAACTACCATTGTAACACCTACGACCTTCCTATTTTAGGACACCACCTCAGAAACTGCTTGAACAACTCCGGGCTAGCTACCAACAACATCAAAAGCCCTACAACTACCACCTGTTGAAACTGCTCGTCCAGTACCGGGCTAACCACCATCAACACTGAATGCCCAGAAACTACCACCTTTTGCGGCAGCCTTTCCTGAAAAAAAAAAAAAAAAGATTACTATAAATAGTATGCATTCTCCCAACTCGGTGTCATGCTGTGATACAGTAGTATACCTGTGTGCAACTGATGGGGTGAAGGCATATCCTCCTCATAAAATTTACTTATGTATTACTCTACATACACACACACTTATTATGTTGCGCCAAAGTGGATAGGCCACTTACCTTTATAACCCTAACCTCCCCTCTCCCTCCACCTATTTCCCAATTTCCATCCTTACCCATCCTTCTTCCTTCCCCATCTTACCGACGCTCTGGTCAATCAAGCTCCAAGCTCCAGGTAGATCTGTCTGTGACTCGATAAAGCCACTGCGTGGGCGAAACGTTGTCAATAAAGGATCACATTATACTGCTTTTGTGTTTATTTTTCCATTGTGTCGGTATTTTATACCATTTATTTCCAAGAAACTTGATAAGCTTCTTACAATTCAACCTATCGATGAACTCAAGACATCCATTGAAGATCAAAACTCATGGGCCACAGTGGAGAGCATCATGAAAATACCTACAGCTTCCTCCATGCTCAAGGTCACGTTCACCGATGTCAACATGGCTGCCACTGCATTGGCTGACGGTCTTGCTATTTATTATTACTTCATCAGCCCCACCTGCATCGAAGCTGAGAGATTCCACTACATTTCTCACTGTTGGACCTGTTACTCGTATTTACACAACACCAGCGACTGTCCTGTGAAGGAAAAGAAGTCTTCACAACCTCACCCCTAGTGGTTCCTTACCTGTGAGTCCTCGATTCGATTCCCCCAACAAACACACAACACGAATTTATTTATATTTGCTAATATACAGAGCCTTAAGCCATCCACCAACTACAAAATGCCTTTCATTAGTGGACTTCTAGAGAAGTCAAACGCGATGTTTGTAGCCTTTACAGAGACCCACATAAGAACATAAGAAATGAGGAACACTGCAGCAGGCCTGTTGGCCCATACTAGGCAGGTCCTTCACATTCCATCCCACTAACAGAATATTTGTTCAACCCAATCTTCAATGCTACCCAAGAAATAAGCTTTGATAATTCTATTTACTCATGTGCAATTCCCACTCAAATCCAACCCCTCTCACTCATGAATTTATCCAACTTAAATTTGAAACTACCCAAGGTCCTAGCTTCAATAACCCTACTAGGCAGACTGTTCCACTCATCAACTACCCTATTTCCAAACCAATACTTTCCTATATCCTTTCTAAATCTAAACTTATCTAATTTGAATCCATTATTGCGGGTTCTCTCTTGGAAAGATATCCTCAAGACCTTATTTATATCCCCTTTGTTAATACCCATTTTCCACTTGTATACCTCGATCATGTCTCCCTCATTCTACGTCTTACAGGTGAATGTAATTTTAATTATAAATTAGACACATATGCAACACTTGGGTATCTTTATTGAGGAAACGTTTCGCCACACAGTGGCTTCATCAGTCAATACAAAGTAGAAGGTGTAAGGAGGGAGGTTTGAGGTAATCAGTCCTCAGCCTGGAGTCGATTGTTCAGTCCATCAATCTTGTTAGAAGTGAGCACAAGGCCGTAGAGGTGGCATATGCTGTAGTCAGGTGAGGTGAAGCAGGAGGAGGCGGGGTCATAGTGGTACCATCCACTATTCGAAGTAGGTCTTCGTCCAAAGGTTGGACAAGTGTTGAAGAATTATAACTTGTCGGTTCTCTGAACCATTCATCTACATCCTGTCTGACACAGCAACATCTTGGGATCTTGATACAAACGAATTCTTCAACACTTGTCCAACCTTGGACGAAGACCTACTTAGAATAGTGGATGGTACCACTATGACCCCGCCTCCTCCTGCTTCACCTCACCTGACTACAGCATATAAGCTACCTCTACGGCCTTGTGCTACACTTCTAACAAGATTGATGGACTGAACACATCGACTCCAGGCCGAGGGACTGATAACCTCAAACTCCTCCTCTCCTTACACCTTTCTACTTTGTATTGGACTGATGAAGCCACTGTGTGGCGAAACGTTTCCTCAATAAAGATACCCAAGTGTTGCATATGTGTCTAATTTGTAATTTTAATTATAGATGTGTGGAACAATCTTCTGAGTAGGGTGATAGAGGCTAGGACCTTGGCTTGCTTTAAAAAGAGATTGGACAAATATATGAGTGGGAGGGCCTGGGTTTGATTGGTGTCGTGAGTACGGGAGTAAATTCTTAGGTAGTGGTGGTTTTGACAAGGATCTGCCTTGTATGGGCCAGTAGGCCTTCTGCAGTGTTCCTCCATTCTTATGTTCTTATGTTCTTATTAATTTAGTCATTCTACGCTGAATATTTTCAAACGAATTAATATCCATTCTGTAATATGGAGACCAGAATTGAGCTGCGTAATCTAGATGAGGCCTTACTAACGATGTATAAAGCTGTAATATAACCTCTGGACTTCTGTTGCTTACACTTCTTGATATAAATCCCAGTAATCTGTTTGCCTTATTACGTACGCTTAGGCATTGCTGTCTTGGTTTAAGGTTGCTGCTTACCATAACCCCCAAGTCCTTTTCGCAATCTGTATGGCTAAGTTCTACGTTATTTAACTTATAAGTGCTTGGGTTATGGACACTCCCGAGCTTCAGAACATTGCATTTATCTACATTGAACTGCATCTGCCACTTTTCTGACCAGGAATTGAGTTTGTCTAAATTCTCCTGAAGTTCCCTGACATCTACGTTTGAATAAATTATCCTACCTATCTTCGTGTCATCGGCGAATTTGCTCATGTCACTAGTAATTCCCTCATCAAGGTCATTGATATATATTATAAACAACAGCGGGCCTAAGACTGACCCCTGTGGTACACCACTTGTTACAGATCCCCACTCGGATTTAACCCCATTTATGCACACTCTCTGCTTCCTATTGGTGAGTTATGACTCGATCCATGACAGCACTTTTCCCCCCAATGCCATGAGCTGCCACTTTCTTTAACAGTCTCTGGTGCGGTACTCTATCAAAAGCCTTACTAAAATCTAAATAAACAATATCGAATTCTTTATCGTGATCAACAGCCTCAAAAGCTTTACTAAAGAAGGTTAATAAATTAGATAGGCAGGAACGGCCCCTCGTGAATCCATGCTGAGTCTCATTAATCAAATTATGTTTATCTAGATGGCTTCTAATAATATCAGCTATAATTGACTCTAGTAATTTGCCTACAATTGAGGTTAGGCTAATTGGGCGGTAATTTGACGGTAGTGACTTGTCCCCTGCTTTAAAAATAGGAATTACATTAGCCATCTTCCACATATCAGACACTACACCTGTTTGAAGATATAAATTAAAAATGTTAGATATTGGTTCACAGAGTTTCATTTTGCATTCCTTAAGAACCCTTGCAAAAAGCTCATCAGGACCCGGCGATTTATTTTGTTTCAGTCGGTCTAGTTGTTTCATAACCATTTCGCTAGTGACTGTGATATTACATAATTTATCTTCTTCAGGGCGACTATAAAAATTAATTACTGGGATATTATTAGTGTTTTCCTGTGTGAAAACTGAGAGAAAATAATTATTAAAAATAGAGCACATATCATTCTCCTTGTCAGTAAGATGCCCAGAGTTATTTTTAAGGGTACCTATCTTATCCCTAACTTTTGTTTTATAAACCTGGAAAAAACTTTTTGGGTTAGTTTTTGAATCCCAAGCAACTTTAATTTCATAGTCCCGTTTAGCTTTTCTTATTCCCTTTTTAACGTCCCTCTTAATGTCAGTATACTGATTTATAAGATGACCCTCACCTCTATGCACCTATAAATTCCTTTCTTTTGCCCTAAAAGATATTTGAGCCTATTATTCATCCATTTTGGGTCATTTTTACTTGATCTAATTTCTTTATATGGGATAAATGTTCTTTGGTCTGCCTGTATAGAGTTAAGAAAGCTGTCATATTGATAGCTCTCCTGTTACCCCAGTCCACAGTTGATAAGTGTTATCTAAGCCCATTATAATCTGCTAAGCGAAAGTCTGGGACTGTTACGGAATTATTCCAACTATCATACATCCATTCAATGCTAAAGGTAATTGACTTGTGGTCACTCGTGCCGAGTTTGTCTGTAATTTCTATATTATTAACAAGGGATTCCTTGTTTGCCAGAACCAAGTCAAGTAGGTTATTTCTCCTTGTAGGTTCTGTTACAAACTGCTTCAAAAAACAATCCTGAACTACTTCTAAAAAGTCGTTTGATTCTAAATTACCTGTCAAGAAATTCCAATCAATCTGACTAAAGTTAAAGCCCCCTAGAATTACTACGTTATCGTGCCTTGTGGCCTTAACAATTTCCTCCCAAAGTAGTTTCCCTTGTTCCCTATTTAAGTTTGGAAGACAGTATATCACGCCTAAAATCAATTTTTCACACCCCTCTCAAAGTTCTATCCAGAGAGACTCTGTATGTATTATTTCAGACTTTATACCCGTTTTTATGCAACAATTTAAATGATCACAGACATAGAATGCCACCCCACCCCCCTTCCCGATACTTCTGTATATTTGGAACAATTTAAAACCCTGAATGTGACATTCAGCAGGCATGTCCCGATTTTTTTTATATTAAGCTACATCTCAGTTAATGCAAAAACATCAATATTACCTGCACTTGCAACTAATCTCAATTCGTCCATCTTATTTCTCGCACTATCACTATTAGTATAAAAAATGTTCAGAAAACCTCACTTCTCTTTACTCTTCTTGTTCATTTCTGTTTTTCCACTATACCAAGTTCACCTTAAACCAGCAAATAGTAGAGCCCACAAGATTAGAGAATACGCTGGACCTCATCTTCACCAACAATGATGATCTGATACGAAATGTCATCATATCAAAAACAATATACTCAGATCACAACATAATAGAGGTCCAGAAATGCATGCGGGGAGCCCCAGATCAACAAAATGTGATCAGCCGTGAGGGAGCTTTATCCAAATTCAACTTTAATAACAAACACATAAGGTGGGACCAAGTAAACCAAGTCCTAAATGATATAAACTGGGAAGATTGCCTAAGCAGCACGGATCCCAATCTATGTCTAGAACAAATTAACTCTGTGGTACTTGAGGTTTGCTCAAGGCAAATTCCCTTAAGGAAAAGGAGGAGAAGATGCAAACTAGAAAGAGAGAGGCGCTCCCTATACAGGCGAAGGCAAAGAATAACGGAGCAACTACAGGAGGCCAATATCTCTGAAATACGTAGGGAGACACTAGTCAGAGAAATAGCAAACATCGAATTAAAACTAAAGGAATCTTACAGGAATCAAGAGACACGGGAAGAACTAAAAGCCATAAATGAAATTGAAAGAAACCCTAAGTATTTATTTTCCTATGCAAAATCAAAGTCGAGAACAACAACCAGTATTGGGCCCCTACTTAAACGGGATGGGTCCTACACAGATGACAGCAAGGAAATGAGTCAGTTACTTAAGTCCCAGTATGACTCAGTCTTTAGCGAGCCACTAACCAGACTGAAAATCGAAAACCTAAATGATTTTTTTATGAGAGTGCCACAGAACTTGAGAGACACATGCCTTTCTGACATCACCACGACGCCAAATGACTTCGAAAAGGCAATAAATGACATGCCCATGCACTCCACTCCAGGCCCAGACTCATGGAACTCCGTGTTCATCAAGAACTGCAAGAAGCCCCTATCACGTGCTTTAACATCTTATGGAGACGGAGCATGGACACTGGGATCGTCCCGCAGCTACTAAAAACAACAGACATAGCCCCGCTCCACAAAGGGGGCAGTAAAGCAATAGCAAAGAACTACAGATTAATTGCGCTAACGTCCCATATCATAAAAATCTTTGAAAGGGTTCTAAGAAGCAAGATCGCCACCCATCTTGATACCCATCAATTGCACAACCCAGGACAGCATGGGTTTAGAGCAGGCCGCTCCTGTCTATCCCAACTACTGGACCACTATGACAAGGTCCTGGATGCTCTAGAAGATAAACAGAATGCAGATGTTATATACACAGATTTTGCAAAAGCCTTTGACAAGTGTGACCATGGTGTAATAGCACACAAAATGCGTGATAAAGGAATAACAGGAAAAGTTGGTAGATGGATCTATAATTTCCTAACATGTAGAACACAAAGAGTAGTAGTCAACAGAGTAAAGTCTGAGGCAGCTACTGTGAAAAGCTCTGTTCCACAAGGCACAGTACTTGCTACCATCCTATTCCTCATCCTCATATCAGACATTGACAGGGATATAAGCCACAGTGCTGTGTCTTCCTTTGCAGATGACACCCGAATCTGTATGACAGTGTCCACCGTTGAAGACACTGCAAGACTCCAAGCAGACATAAACCAAATCTTTAAATGGGCTGCAGAAAACAATATGAAGTTCAATGATGAGAAATTTCAATTACTCAGATACGGAAAACGTGAAGAAATTAAAATCTCATCGGAGTACAAAACTAATTCCAACCACACAATACAGCGAAAAACTAATGTCAAAGACCTGGGAGGGATCATGTCAGAGGATCTCACCTTCAAGGACCATAACAATGTAGCAATTGCATCTGCTCGAAAAATGACAGGATGGATAATGAGAACCTTCAAAACCAGGGATGCCAAGCCCATGTTGACACTTTACAGATCGCTTGTTCTATCTAGACTGGAATATTGCTGCACACTAACTGCACCTTTCAAGGCGGGTGAAATTACTGACCGTGAAAATGTGCAGAGAACCTTCACCGCACGCATAAGTGCGATAAACCACCTCAACTACTGGGAACGCTTGAAGTTCCTAAACCTGTACTCTCTAGAACGCAGGCGGGAGAGATACATTATTATATACACATGGAAAATTCTATAGGGCTTAGTACCAAACTTGCACACAAAAATCACTCCCTACGAAAGCAAAAGACTCGGCAGGCGATGTAACATCCCCCCAATGAAGAGCAGGGGTGCCACTAGCACGTTGAGGGACAACACAATATGTGTCAGGGGCCCAAGATTGTTCAACTGCCTCCCAGCATACATCAGGGGGATTACCAACAAGCCCCTTGCTGTCTTCAAGCAGGCACTGGACAGGCACCTCAAGTCGGTACCTGATCAGCCGGGCTGTGGTTTGTACGTTGGACTGCGTGCGGCCAGCAGTAACAGCCTGGTTGATCAGGCTCTGGTCCAACAGGAGGCCTGGTCACAGACCGGGCCACGGGGGCGTTGACCCCTGGAATTCTCTCCAGGTAGACTCCAGGTAGATACCTAGTGCTGTCCTTGTCACCTAGTGCCACTGACTTTCCAATATCCACCTTATTCTGCCTATTACTAGTTCCCCTAAAATTCATAACATTACTACACTGGGACTTCACTGTTTTCCTCCCATAACCCATACCACTAACTTTTTCTAGTTTAAAGCCCAAACAGCTCCCTCCACTGCAGTTGCCAGTGCCCCCACCCCAGACCTAGATAAGTGAACCCCACCCCTGGCATACATGTCATTCCTGCAATAGAAGAGTTCACAGTTGTCAATGAATGTTACTGCATTTTCCATACAGTATTTGTCCAGCCAGCAATTGACACCAATTGCCCTGGACAACCATTCATTTCCAACTTCTCTCCTTGGCAAAATACCACATATGACAGGGTTCCACCCTTCTTCCTAATTCTGTCTATTGCTGACCTATAGCTGCTAATCAGCTCCTCACTCCTACGTCTGCCAACATCGTTGCCTCCAGCACTGAGACAGATAATAGGATTGCTCCCGTTACCTCTCATGATGTCGTCCAGACAGCTAACAATATCCTTCATCCCAGCCCCAGGATAACACACCCTCTGCCTCCTATTCCTATCCTTAAGACAAAATTCCCTATGCATAAACCTAATCTGACTGTCCCTAACTAAAACAATGTTCTTACCTCGATTGTCGGTGTGCATGACGTTCTCGACGGTCTTTGTAGAGATGGTCGTCGCTGGGATGTCTTCACATTCGTCTGATAACAAGGAAAAAGAGTTGCTAGTTTTCACAGCAGTCTCCTGGACCTTCTTCAACATCAGCTTCGTCCCTTCAGAACCGACTAGCATCCATTAGTTGGTCTGATCATCGGCGACATTGTTCCGGGGATAATCCTTGCATATACCCGTCAATCGTTGAATTTCTCTTCTAGCTTCCGTTAATTCCGCCTTAAGTTGGAGATATAGCTGCTCGTAGTCGAGGGAAACCATCATCCAATCTCAGGTAGCTAAGAACGGGGAGTACAGTAGAAAAGTCTTCACAGAGCAAAGATGGTTCAGTCCACAGAGAGTACACAAGACACGTCTTCACTGAGTTAAGTACAGGTCACGACATGTCACTAGCTGAAGTTCTAACAATAAAGATCGAGAACCAAAATTGTATATAAGCCATCAGATGCAACTTCCCAACATTTCAAGGAACAGTTATTGAAAACTGTTTACTGTCTTTGTCATTGGCTTAAGCCAGTGGGAGGCTTGGACTTGCCTCGTATGGGCCAGTAGGCCTGCTGCAGTGTTCCTTCTTTCATAAGAACATAAGAAAGAAGGAAAACTGCAGCAGGCCTACTGACCCATGCGAGGCAAGTCCATGTCACCCACCGGCTTAGACTAATGACCCACCTAGCCAGGTCACATTCACTTAAGGAAGGGACACGGCATCAGACTCACTACCGCAAGCTAGTCAGGTCTAGCTCACATCCACCCACACCCACTCATAACGTTTCAGCTTCTATAACGGCACTCGGGAGTTTTTTTCAGTCATCCACAACTCTATTACCAAACCAGTGCTTTCCTATATCCTTCCTGAATCTGAAACCATTGCTGCGAGTCCTGTCTTGGCTAGATATTTTCAGCACGCTATTTACATCCCCTTTATTTATTCCTGTTTTCCATTTATACACCTCAATCATTTTCCCTCCTAATTCTACGTCTTTCTAGAGAGTGCAGATTCAGGGCCCTCAGTCTATCCTCATAGGGAAGATTTCTGATACATGGGATCAACTTTGTCATCCTCCTTTGTACGTTTTCCAGAGCATTTATATCCATTCTGTAATACGGTGACCAGAACTATAGAGCATAATCTAAATGAGGCCTAACCAAAGATACATATATAGAGTTGAAGAACAACCTGAGGACTCCTATTATTTATACTTCTTGATATGAAGCCAAGGATTCTGTTAGCTTTATTGCGAACACTTATGCACTGCTGTCTTGGTTTTAGATTACTGCTAACCAGAACTCCTAAATCCTTCTCGCAATCATAAGTATTAAGATCTACATTATTCAGTTTATATGTGGCATGGTTATTGTCCTGCCCAACATTTAGAACTTTGCATTTGTCTATATTTTTTTATATTTTATTAAAACCGTATGATATACATACATTATGTAGTCTTACAACAATCATAAAGAACATACAACAATGTATGCTATTAAAAAACCCTTTTATATTCCCAACCTACATCCCACAACCTAAGTCTATAATATACATATCCTTATCTTCAGCAACCAACATGTTGCAATAAATTGTATATAGAGTAGCAATATTAGGCAGAACCATAATGTTCCAAACAAAAATTATATCCCTTGACAACAACACAATACTGATTCCCCCCCAAAAAATATATCACCTCAGGCCTCTAAAGACCTTACATTCTTTCCCTACCATTCTACATCCATTACAATACATTTCGAATACATTTTAAACACATAACCTCGCAATTCTGAACAATCACATACAATATTATAATATTATTACATTATTTCCATCTCATAATCATGTCCAAGACAAAATTTACATCAGTATGGTACAAAAATACATGAAAAGCAGAGCAGTACAGAAAAATGTCTCCCAGCTCCTCCCACTCATAGAACATTAATTCACATTACTTTTAAGTCATAATGGCTCATATGACAACACACATAGTATGTTCCCCATATACATACCCCCCCCCAATAACCTTTACAGCCTCACATACACAGTAATTAACATCATAAAGAAGCCTAAGCCAAAACTCAAATCACATTCATAACCCCCCCCCCCTCTTATTGCAGGAATCATAACATTATATAAGACTGACAATTTACACCTTCCCATACAGTAGCACACCTAATACAACAATACACAGGTCCTAAATTTCCACCTCATGACGTCACCATACAGTAAATTCACAGACACAAATATTATGCTATGACGTCATTGCCGGCTCATATACAAACCCAGTACATAGATTACAACACAAATAACAACTAAAGCATTAAAATGTCCAGCCTTACAGTAAAGTGTCTCCAAACTCTCACAACAATCCTTAAACCTTGAAAATTTACAATATTGTTAGACTTACCGTTTCATATTACAACACACGTATGAATCACCTGTAATATACACATCATAAGACACCGTTAATAACCACCACATGCAATAATATCATGAAATGAGGTCAGGAAAGCCCCAGTCACATGTCTTGAAAATTATCAATCTTAGCTTGCCATAATAATAAAAATACAACATGACACATTAGATTTTTGCAAATTCTCTCCCTCACGTGCAATGTTTACATTGAATATTATCCAGCACTGATAAACTCACTACAATATCCATTCACTCCACAACCAGATTATAAAACTTAGTTTACACCATAGACAAGGTTATCACATCTGATCTTGCTATAATCTGCCAGCCACACTGTACACTCCTGAACCTCACCCCCCCCCCTTGTTATGTTCCCCCCACAACCCTACCCTACTCTTGATCCTCCGATCACACCTTCCCTTCCCTTCCCTAGAGACCAGCCCACTATAAGTCACCTACATAACTACTCTATGCAATTTCCCTACCGTCATATTCCTATACCCCACCAGAAAAGCAATCAACCACCTACACCCATATATCTCCCTATTTCTACACCACAACCTATAAAAAGTACCCGCTAATGCCCTGATTCTACCCTTCAAATCAACATCCCTCATTGCCCACGAAACATAAATAAAATCAGCTACCAAATACATAACAGCTCTTGCACACTAACATCTACCCCCTATATCAAAGCTCAGGGCCCTCAATACAGATAACCCTCCCCCTCCCACCAGACCTAAGACCTTGCTAAACCAAACCTTAACATATTCTAAAGTTTCACAAA
The DNA here is from genome assembly GCA_009830355.1 of Cherax destructor. Taxonomy (NCBI): domain Eukaryota; kingdom Metazoa; phylum Arthropoda; class Malacostraca; order Decapoda; family Parastacidae; genus Cherax; species Cherax destructor. The sequence continues at coordinate 14,391 of WNWK01036953.1, forward strand.
AATACACCGCATGAAAGGCGGCACAACCCCATGTAAAAACCTGTACATCATTTCTCTCACTCTTGCACACAACCATAATTTACGAAATCCCTCCCATATCCTCTTCCAATCATACATCGGGTATACCCCTACGCCTTCCACTGTTTCCCTACCCCCCACAATCTCCCCAATACACTCACCTTCATGCACCTGGTATCCCTTGCAATCATAATATGCTGCAGCATATCCCAACACTCCTGCAACTCCCTCCCTCCCCAATACCTTTGCACATCCTCATCACTGCCCCCACCCTATAACCCTGTGCCCAACCCAATCTCAGGTAACTGTGTTTTACATACAAACTCTTCAATCTAGTTTCCAAGGAAATAAGCCCCAAACCCCCACAACCTACCGATTTCATCACCACACTCTTTTGCAACCACGGAGGACCATATCCCCATACATGTCTTAAAACCCTCTTTTGCAACCCATTGGATACACCACAGCCACATGCCACAGCTTACTATGTATAAGCATATTAGCCACAATGACCCTCTGTTGCAGCATTAGACACCCTGGTCTCCATCCTCAAATCCTACACAACACCCCTACCCCCCCCACCACTCTTTCGGAATTTACCATTCTATCTTCCTGTACATCTTCCATATATACCACACCACAAGTTTTCAACCGACTCACCACAGTCCACCCACCCCCACCTATGTACCTACCTCTAGCAATTTAGATTTAGTCCCATTCACACGCAGACCTGTTGCTTCCCCAAATATACTTATAATCCTTCTACCCTCCTACCCTCCCACTAAGACAGTTGTGTCATCAACATATCCAACTATACCTGTCAAACTACTGGTCCACACACCTCCCTCCCTCACTCCTACAGAAATTAATCTATAAAAAGGGTCTTGCATACTTGCAAACAGGATCTGAGACAATGGGCAACCCTATCTCAGACCCTGCCCATACTAATTAAGTCCCCCACCCTACCATTAACTTGCACAAGCACTGTCGCATCCATATATAACGTTTCCACCCATGACACTATCTATTCCCCAAATCCTTGCCTCCTCATCATCATCCATAATGTCTCCTTCTCTATACAATCCTAAGCAGCCTTCCAATCCAATGCAAGCACCCCCTCCCTCCATCTGCCCTCTATAAACTCCTTAATTCAACCATTCCCACGATACATTGAACGCCCTGGTACCCCATGCTGTCCTTCATCAGTTATGCTTCCAATCACCCTCTTTAACATATTCCCAAATATTTTCGCAAATATTTTGTAATCCGCGCACATTAAAGACAAAACCCGGTAATCCAGTATGTTCCCCTGCGGTACCAGAACCACAACCCTTTTCCTCAACCTCCCTTGTACTTTCATTGCATTAAATACTACTACCAAAAAGGCCCTTAAAACCACCCAGTTCCTAACATAAAAATCATTAGGCAATCCATCAAGCCCAGGCGCTTTCCCCATACTCATACCTTGCACCGCCTGCCACACCTCCTCTTCACTAATAGACCCCTCCAACAATTTTCTTTCCTCCATCCCCGAAGCCTTCTGTATTCCATCCTCCAATATGCGCACTGCTAACTCCTGCCTTATACCCTGACACATGTACCTGCCAAACCACCGATCTACAAAACCACTCATTCCTTCCATAGTTTCCAACTTCTGCCCAACAAAATACCAACCCATACCCACGTGCACATCTAACTGCATCATATCCCTCACCCTATGCCTGTCCCAGAACCTTCGCAAAACACATGCCGAAGGCATATCGCCCCACAATACATCCTCTATCTCCCCACGCACCCTCACACCATCAAACATATCATTCTGCAACTCCTGCAACCTACTCTTTATTCCTGCAATCTCCTCCACAGGATAATCCGCCCCCCCACCCTCATAACAATCTTTTAACTGCCCTTCCAAATATCTCTGCAACCCAAACCTCCACTAAGTCTCCTCTCCTCCCCTCTGCATGTAATATCCCCGTATACCCATGTAGTGGTTGTAGGTTAATGAAAGCCAGAGTAACAATAACAAGTGTACTCTCCATGGCCCACTCCATAACAACAACAACAACAACTATAAATTACTGAACCAAGAAAACATAGTATTTAATCCTCCTACTGCTCCCAACACCTTACATTCCTCCTTTTCTAAATTACATTATATCATCACAACAGGTGGAATGGTTACCATATAAGAATTAACCCAACATCCAACTATGTACTTATAAATCCAACCTATCTGAAGGTTTGACAACTCTGCTGGAACACTGGAGAATTGGAGGGTTTGCACTGTCCTGAGGTGCCTCCTCTTCTCTCACACGGCTGTTTCCTTTATCAAACCTCCCAGGAGGTTCTTCCTGCATGCTAACCTGATCCTTAAGTTTATTACCATTATTATCTATTGTGGTCAGTTCCTCTAAACCACTCCTTACTGCTTCTGGTACTGTTGGAATCAGTGGTTGCTCTCCACTCTTAAACCTTGACATGAGTTGATTTATATGCCTTTTCCATATCATGTTACCAAAACCTCTAATTAACACTTTGTAATTCCTAACCCCTAATACCTCCACAATTTTTCCTTCTACCCAAGGGTCACCTTTCCCAAGTTTCTTGCATATACAGCATCGTCAACGTTTGCTTCACATCTCCTTGAAGGTCACCAGCAGGCATCTTGGGCAATGAATTGTCTTCTTTAACATGACATTTGACAGCCAATACAGGGACTTTAAAATTCTTATGAAACATCATTTCTGCTGATGTCTTATTAGTGGAGGAATGAACAGTTTTCCTATGGTTATATAAGAACCTACATAATCTGGTATTGAAAGATCCTTTTGTAAATTTGTGTAAACCTTCCGGTGGCGAGTGGTAGCACTTATATTTTCCACAACATCGTGGCATCAGGCAGACGCCATATAAACACTGTGTTTGGAGTTGGTGAAGGGGAATCTGCAACCTGAAACTATGTCTATATAATAAATATCCTGCAGGATATTTATCATATAGACATTGGAGACCTGTATGGAGTGGCATTAAATGGAATGAGCAGGGTGTTTATCAAGTTGTCATCGACCCAAGAGTACAAGCGCTTGGTTGATACCTATGAAGATCAAGTCTATACAGTCACCAACGGTATGGAGGTACGACTGAGGGATGTTTTGCGCTCTTATATGTGGATTAGAGTGCGTAACAACCTTTTTGAAGCGGACTCAATTGATTTAATATACGTCTTCAAAGATTTTGGCATCGTCCATGCAGTGAATGTGGGCAAATGGCGAGAGGGTCCCTTTGAGGGCCTCCTGGAAGGCTCTTACTCGCTGAAAATGACCATCAGGCTTCCTATCCCGTCGTACATTGTACTGCCAGAGTTTAGGACGCAAGTGTGCGTCACGTACACATGGCAAAGGAGGACATGTAGTATGTGTGCAGCATATGATCATGTGGCAGCGGAGTGTCCTCGAAAGGTACAGTAGCGTGCAGTGACACTGGTGGACAGTGACCTGCTGGGAGAAGCGGGTGCTGAGCGGATAAGAGGAGGACCTGCTTATGGGGCTAAGACATGGAGTGACATAGTGGAGAACAGCATGGATACCTGTCGTACGCTACCTATGGAGGTACAAGTGGATCAACCCCAGGTGAAAGTGGTGGAGGACATTCCAGTGGTGGTTAGCCCATGCCTGTCCTTGGAGGATGTCATGGGGAATCTGTTGGGCTGAAGGTTCCCCTCAATGGTTTTGGAAGAGAGGGTGAGGTGGCTGCAGTTCTGGAGGGAATAGAGATACCAGTAGTGAGGTGCAGTCTGCCACTCCCTGCGAGGAGGGTGAAGGGGGGGAGGAAGAAAAGGCTACCAGGAGTGAGGTGCAGTCCAGCACCTGCTGCAAATGGCGAGTGGTTCCCAGTAATGGCAGGAACATCAAAATAAGGAAAGTTAAGAGAGAAGACTTGAAGGTAGGAAATCGCTTCTCTGTTCTTCAGGATGAGTGTACTCCAGTGGCCAGTGAAGGTAAAGGTACTACTTCCCCAAGTGAAGGTAAGGGTACTATTTCCCCAAGTGAAGGTAAAGGTACTACTTCCCCTGCTAATAGAGGTAAGCGAATTCTTGTGGTAGGTGACTCACAGGTAAGATATATGGACCGTGTTTTCTGTAACAGGAATAAAAAGGTGAGAGAGAGGGTGTGCTTCCCTGGAGCTGGTGTTGGAGACATAGTCAACAGGTTGGATAATATCATGTCAGGTAATGGGAACAAGCCCATTATCTGTTTCAGTGCTGGTGGAAATGATATTGGGAAGGGTAGGAGAGAAGAGTTGCTAGATAAGTACAGGTCAGCTATAGAGCTAATTAAGTCCAAGGGAGGGGTCCCAATCATATGTAGCATCTTGCCTAGAAGGGGAGTGGGAAATGAATGGTT
>WNWK01036954.1:0-18814 GCA_009830355.1 Cherax destructor
TTTTCTAACCCTAGCCGTTCCTCCCTTCCACTTATATCTTTCTCTCCATTTATGGCTTTTTGCAGGGAATATCCAGGCCTCAGGGGTACCGGGTGAACTTCAGGTGTTGCTCTCCCAGTTTTTCCTGTTGGGGTCTGTTTGCAAGAACCCAAATTAATCCCTGTTATCAGGCCCTTTTCAGGCTGTTTGTTCTATTCATGGATCCTTTTGATGGAACCTTTTGAAAGTGCCTTCTTATACGCACTGGTGTTCCATACCGTCACTCTATATTCCTTTCCCCCCTTACCACAGCGCCCTTCCACTTGAATAAGGGGACATTCTGTTCTTTATATCTCCTTGCGGGCATTGTCTATCCCAGATGTTGATTTTCTGGTTTCTTCTTAGCCACCCCTTCATTACTTGGCAATTTTAATGCACACCATTTTCTCTGGGAGGGTCGCACTTGACTCATGGCATTCAGTTGGAGGCATTTCTTGCTTCTTTCCCTCCATGTTTTAAATACGGGTATTCCTACCCATTTTGATCCTCAAACTCATTCATTCTCCTGTATCGATCTCTCCATCTGCTCTTCCTCAACAGTCCTTGACTTCACTTTGTCTGTCCTCCCGACTTACATGACAGCGATCATTTCCCAATCATTCTTAAGTCCCTTTTTTTCTCCACCTCCTCATTGCCCACGCTGGCAATTTACCGGCGAAATGGGACTCACGACATCTTCTGTCTTTCATGAGGTTCCTACCTCGTCCTCCATTGATGAGGTTTTACATCTCTTTTCGCCCTCCATCTTCAGCAGCTTCACATTCTATTCCAAACCTCGGGCAAGCATCCTCAGAAGTGCGTGCCTTGGTGTCTCCTACTTGTCCGGGCAGTGTGTTTGACGCTGCATGGGGCAGGTATCGGTATAACAGAACCACAGAGAGACTCCTTGATTTTAAGCAGAGAGAGCTATTGCTCGCCGTGTCATACGTGATGCTAAACGCACTTGCTGGCGAGATTACGTTTCTACTGTCACTTGCTTCTTTGATGAGTGCAGTCTGGAAGAAAGTGCGGAAATTAGTGTAAATTCTCCCCAACCCGGCTCCTGTTCTTCAGGTTGCTTGTGTCGATATAGCACACCCTCTTGCCGTTGCCACTAAAATTGGTAATCATCTAGTCCGCATATCTCAGGGACTCCATCTATGCCCTCGTTCCTTTCTTCTAAGTCTGCCAGTGAGTTAAAGCCTTAGATTTTCTTTCTCTTAGAGAAAATCTTATAATGTGCCTTTTACCCTTCAAGAACTGGAGGCAACACTCTCTTGCCGATCGTCGGCAGCTGGGCCAGACGGCATACATATTCGTATGCTACAGCATTTACATCAGTCTGTTTACTGTCCTCTTTTTTTTTTTTTTTTTCCCAAACAAGTCGGCCGTCCCCGAGGCAGGGTGACCCAAAGAAAGAAAATCCCCAAAAAAAAAACTTTCATCATCATTCAACACTTTCACCACACTCATACATAATCACTGTCTTTGCAGGAGCTCAGATACGACAGCTGAGAAATAGTCAATCAGCTGTCACTATCTCAGACCCCTCCTTTAAAGTGCAGGCATTGTACTTCCCATTTCAGGACTCAAGTCCACTAAATCAATTAACTGGTTTCCTGAACCCCTTCACACAATGTTACCTGTCACACTCCAACAGATTCATGTCCCAAAAAACCATTCGTCTCCATTCACGCCTATCTAACACGTCACACATGCTTGCTGGAAGTCAAGCTTCGCCCACAAACCTCCTTTACCTTCCCTCCAACCTTTCTAGGACGACCCCTACCCTTCCTTCCCCTACAGGTTTTATACGTTTCCCAAGTCATTCTACTTTGATCCATTCTCTAAATGACCAAACCACATCAACAACCCCTCTTCAGCAATCTGACAAATACTTTTAGTAACTCACCTTCTCCTAATTTCCACATTCCAATTTTCTGCATAATATTTAAACCCCACATTGCCCCTTTGACAGGACATCTCCACTGCCTCCAGCCTCCTCCTCGCTGCAGCATTTGCAACCCATGCTTCACACCCATATAAGAGTGTTGGTACCACTATACTTTCGTACATTCCCCTTTTTTGCCTCCATGGATAACGTTTTGTCTCACAGATACCTCAATGCACCACTCACCTTTTCCTTCATTAATTCTATGGTTAACTCATCCTTCATAAACCATCCGCTGACACATCAATCCCAAATATCTGAAAACATTTACTTCTTCCATAATCCCTCTCTCCAATGTGATATCCAATTTGCTTTATTTAAATCGTTTGATACCCTCATCACCTCTCTTATCTATGTTCACTTTTAACTTTCTACCTTTACACACTCTCCCAAACTAGTCCACTAACCTTGCAACTTTTTTTTAGAATCTCCATAAGCACAGTATCATCAGCATTTAATTCTCCATAATTTAATCCCACCCCTCCCCAACACCCTAGCATTTATTCTTTTACAACCCCATCTATAAATATATTAAACAACCATGGTGACATTACACAACCCTGTCTAAGACCTACTTTACCGAGAGTAATCTCTCTCCTACACACCCTAACCTGAGCCTCACTATCCTCATAAAACTTTTACAGCCTTCAGTAACTTACTACCTATTCCATACACTTGCAACATTTGCACATTGCTCCCTATCCACTCTATCATATGCCTTTTTTTAAATCCCTAAATGCAATAAAACTTCTCTACCTTTATCTAAATACTGTTCACATATATGCTTCACTGTAAACATTGATCTACACATCCCCTACCCACTCTAAAGCCTCCTTCTATCTGATCCCATCTCTGTCTTACCTCTAATTCTTTCAATAATAACCCTGCCATACTTTACCTGGTATACTCAGTAAACTTATTCCCCTATAATTTTTACACTCTTTATCCCCCTTCCTTTATATAAAGGAACTATACATGCTCGCTGCCAATCCCTAGGTACCTTCCCCTCTTTCATACATTTATTAAACAAAAAAACCAACCACTCCAGCACTATATCCCCTGCTTTTAACATTTCTGTCATGGGTTCCGTCAATTCCAGCTGCTTTACCCCTTTCATTCTACGTAATGCCTCACACCTCCCCCACACTCACATCCTGCTCTTCTTCACTCCTAAACGATGTTGTACCTCCCTGGCCAGTACATGAAATTATCGCCTCCTCTTTTCATCGACATTTAAAAGTTCCTCAAAATATTCCCGCCATCTACCCAATACCTCCAGCTCCCCATCTACTAACTCCCTACTCTGTTTTTAACTGACAAATCCATTCGTTCCTAGGCTTTCTTACCTTGTTTATCTCACTCCAAAATTTTTCTGTTTTCAGCAAAATTTCTTGACAGAGCCTCTCCCGTTCTTTCATCCGCTCTTCTTTTGCCTCTCTCACCACTCTCTTCACCTTTCTTTACTCTCCATATACTCTGCTCTTCTACTAACACTTCTGTTTTGTAAAAACCTCTCTAAGCTACCTTTTTCTCTTTTATCACACCCTTTACTTCTTCATTCCACCACTCACTCTTCCTCCTGCACCCACCTCCTATAACCACAAACTTCTGCCCCACATTCTAATACTGCATTTTTAAAACTATCCCAACTCTCTTCAACCCCCCACTACTCCTACTTGCACTAGCCCACCTTTCTGCCAAATGTTGCTTATATCTCACCCTAACTTCCTCCTCCCTTAGTTTATACACTTTTACCTCCTCTTACTTGCTGTTGCCATTTTCTTTTTGTCCCATCTACCTTTTACTCTAACTGTAGCTACAACCAAATAATGATCTGATATATCCGTTGCCCCTCTATAAACATGTACATCCTGAAGCCTACTCATCAACCTTTTATCCACCAATACATAATCCAACAAACTACTTTCCTTACGTGCTATATCATACCTTGTATATTTATTTATCCTCTTTTCTTTCATACCAAATAATGCTATTACTTACTTACATCAAACCTCTTTCTACACACATAGTTTTCAATTAATGGCTCAACCCTCATTTACATTTACCCCTGGCAAATTCTCCCAAATTTACCTACTACTCCCATCCACAACATTTTTACCCACTTTAGCATTAAGATCCCCAACCACAATTACTCTCTCACTTGGTTCAAAACTCCCCACACACTCACTCAACATTTCCCAAAATCTCTCTCTCTCTCTACACTTCTCTCTTCTCCAGGTGCATAAACACTTACTATAACTCACTTTTCACATCCAACCTTTATTTTACTCCACATAATCCTTGAATTTATACATTTATATTCCTTCTTTACCTGCCATAACTGATTATTCAACATTATTGCCACTCCTTCTTTAGCTCTAACTCTATTTGAAACCCTGATCTAATCCCATTTATTTCTCCCCACTGAAACTCTCCTACCCCCTTCAGCTTTGTCTCACTTAAAGCCAGGACATCAGCTTCTTTTCATTCATAACATCTACAATCATCTCTTTCTTATCATTGCACAACATCCACGCACATTCAAACATCCCTTTGACGATTTTCTTCTTCTTTTTAGTAAGCTATACAGGAAAAGGGGTTACTAGTTGTTCCCGGCATTTTAGTTGACTTTACAACATGCATGGCTTACGGAGGAAAGATTCTTATTCCACTTCCCCATGGATATGAAAGGGAAAAGCAATAAGAACAAGAACTATTAAGATAAAATCAAAGAAAACTCAGATGAGTGTGTATACAATAAACGTGTACATGTTTGCGTAGTGTCACCTAAGTGTAAGTAGAAGTAGCAAGACGTACCTGAAATCTTGCATGTTTATGAGACAGAAAAAAGACACCAGCAATCCTACCATCATGTAAAACAGTTTCAGGTTTCTGTTTCACAGTCACCTGGCAGGATGGTAGTACCTCCCTGAGTTGTTGCTGTCTACCAACCTACTACCTGTCCTCTTACGACTCTTTAATCTTATATGGTCGCAAGGAGTTCTTCCCCAGCTGTGGAAGTCTGCTTTTGTTCTCCCTTTTCACAAACCAGGTACTACTAGACGTGATACCTCTCACTGCAGTCCCATTGCTCTTACCAGTGCAGTTTGCAAGGTGATGGAACGTCTAGTTAATAGACGTTTGATGTGATATTTAGAGATGCACAATAATCTCTCCCTTAGTCAATATGGCTTCCGTAATGGCCGTTCTGCCATTGACCCCTTGCTGCACTTGGATACGCATATTCGTAATGCCTTTGCTAATAACCACTCAGTTATCGCAATCTTTTTCGACCTTGAGAAGGCTTATGATACAACTTGGACATATAATATCTTGGCCCAGGCCCATTCCTTAGGCCTCCGAGGCAACCTACCATTCTTCCTTAAGGCTTTCTTAACTGACAGACATTTCCGGGTCCGGGTTAGTAATGAACTTTCCCCGGAATTTGTCCAAGCTGAAGGTGTCCCCCAAGGATGTGTTCTGAGCACAACACTCTTTGTGCTTGCTATAAATAATCTGGCATCTGTTCTCCCATCCAATATTTGGTCATCGCTCTATGTGGATGACTTTGCTATAGCTTGTGCAGGTGCTGACTGTCACCTCATTGCAGTTTCCCTCCAGCATGCCATCAACCAGGTTTCTGATTGGGCCACCACTCACGGGTTTAAATTTTCTAGTGGCAAAACTCATCAAATTACGTTTACTAGACGTTCAGTTGTCTCTTATCATCCATTGTACCTATACGGCTCACGTATCCCAGAACGTGACAGTCAGGTTTCTCGGCCTCCTGTTCGACCGCCGATTGTCCTGGAAACCTCACATTACCTCTCTGAAGGCAACTTGTCACAGCCGGCTGAACCTTCTTAAAACCCTTGCACATCTTTCATGGGGGGCTGATTGTAGAACTCTCCTTCGTCTACATTCAGCCCTAATTTTATCAAAACTCGACTATGGTGACCAGATATATTCGCGCCTCCCTGCTACTCTTTCCATCCTTAATCCCATCCATCACCATGGATTACGCTTATGCCTTGGTGCATTTCGTTCTTCCCCGGTTGAGAGCCTCTTCGTCTACATTTACTCTTGTCTTCCCTTCAGCTACCACCTCTATATGTTCATGTGACATCTCCCTTTCCCCTACCCCCTTGGGAAGTTCTTGCTGTCCGTGTCTGTTCTATTCCTCTCCCTTGCGCGAAAGCCCGCCTACCTACGGCGGCTTCTCGCTCTTTTTTTCTAGACCACTTCCGCTCTCATTCCCATGCCATCGCAGTATACACTGATGGTTCAAAGTCGTCTGACGGCGTCGGATTCGCAGCAGTGTTTCCGGACAGCGTCGTGCGAGGGCATCTATTACCCTCGGCTAGCATATTTATGGCTGAATTGTATGCCATTCTTGTGACACTTATCTGTATTGCATCTATGCATGTATCACCATTTGTGGTCGTTTCAGACTTCTTTAGTGCTTTACAGGCTATCCGTAAAATTGATACACCTCACACCCTAGTTCTTCGTATCCAACTTTGGTTACGGCGTATCTCTAGCAAGCACAAAGATATTTTTTTTTGTTGGGTCCCTGGTCATGTTGATGTACAGGGCAATGAACAGGCAGACACCGCTGCGCGGTCAGCAGTACATGATCTTCCAGTTTCATATAGAGGTGTTCCTTTTACGGACTATTTTGTGGTCATTGCTACCCACCTTCGCACCCGTTGGCAACAACCCTGGTCTGACCTGCTAAATAACAAACTTCATTCTATTAAGCCGAGTATAGGTTTCTGGCCTTCTTCTTGTCACCAATGTCGAGGTTGGGAGACTACACTCTCCCGTCTTCGCATTGGTCACACTCGTCTTACTCACAGGTATCTCATGGAGAGGCTCCCTGCCCCTCTCTGTGAGCATTGTCAGGTTCCAGTGTCTGTTCGACATATTCTGTTGGACTGCCCACTTTATCAACGAGCGTGCAGAATTTACCTCCAACGGCTTTTTCTCTCTGCGGCCCTTTCTTTACCTTCCCTTCTTGCTGATGGATCCTCCTTTAATCCTGACTCTCTCGTTGACTTTTTGACAGAAACTGACTTACTACACAAACTCTGAAATATACCTCTAGCACCTCCCTCAGTCCCTTCTACCTCGATCTCTTGCTACCCTCTATCCCTGCACTATCCACTATCCTGCTGTACTCCATACCCTACTAATCATCCATCTCCCACTTACAATCCATTCTCCCTGCATCCTGTCCTGCCCCGCCGCGCTGTATAACCCTTGTGGTTTAGCGCTTCTTTTGATTATAATAATAATAATAATAATAATGTGGCCAGACTATGTCTTAGATTTTGAAGATTTTGGGGCTGAGCCTCAGAACCCTGAGCCTGAGCCTGTTGTGCAAGAAATTGTGGAACTGGGCAAGTCCATGGGGTTGGATGTTTGTACCCAGGATGTGGAACAGTTGGTGGAGGAGCACAATGAAGAGTTAACCACTGAAGATCTGCAAGAGCTTCAACAGCAACAACAGACCACAGTTCAGGAAAATGGTCCAGAGGAGGAGGAGGTGGAACAGAGATGGAAGAAGGTGCCTTCTTCAAAAATTAAGGAGATTTGTGCCCAATGGACAAATGTGCAGACATTTATGTATGATTATCACCCTAACCAAGATGTTGCACGCCGTGTATGCGACATGTTTAATGACTGTCTTGTCACATTTTAGGGACATTTTAAAGAACCGCCAGACACAGAGCTCCCTGGACAGATTTTTGGTTAGAGAGGGGTCCAGTGACTCTCAACCTGGTCCTAGTGGCATTAAAAGAAAAAGGGAAGTAACCCCAGAAAAGAACTTGGTACCTGCAGTGTTAATGGAAGGGGATTTCCCTTCCAAACACTAGCATACTTCTCCCCTCCTCCTGTCCTCCACACATCAACAACTCTTCAATAAATGTAAGTGACATGTTATTGTACAATTTATTTCTTAATTTTTTATAAAATTGTGTTTAATTTAATGTCAAAAAGTTCTAAAAAATATTTTATTTTAATACTTTTGTATGTCTAGAACAGATTAATTTTATTTCCATTATTTCTTATGGGGAAAATAGAATAGGAGTTCGACCAAACCGGTGGTCGACGGGCCCTCTGGGATGGATTACCGACGAGAACCGGGGGCTCACTGTATTCTATTATGACTTTATTGTGTAATGATGGTTACTTGTGTGCAGCTCCTCTCATTGTTTGACATATGCACTATTATATGCTGACCAAATTGTGCAATTCTGATTGAGCGAGTTCACTTGTGCTATGTTACAGTATTTTCTTTGAAAAAAGACAAGTTGTATTATAATTTCTATGAGCAGAATAATTTTAAATTATTGCAAGTTATAAATTATAAAAGTTGCTGGATCTTAAAACAAATTCTTATATTTAGTCTTTAGCATCTGCTGAGCAAGATTTTAATGAGAATGTTATTTTGGCAGTATAATTATTATGTACTGTGTTTGTGTCTGAAAGATTTTAGTGTAAAAGTCTATTTAACATGAACCCCAGAAAAAAACTTGCTGCAAATGTCATTTAATTTTATTAGTATTATTTCTTGTTTGATTTCATGCAGCTTTAATATGTTCTTTGCAATTCTAAATGTTTCTTTCATTTATATTGAATGTTTATTTAGGTTTACACTTGAATGAAATTTAGTGATTTTCTAAAACCACTGTAAAAATTTTCCTTTGAACATGCTCCTTGAATTTTGAAGGAGGTAAGAAAATACTTATGGGCTTGAGAGTGTAGAAGAGATGTTCCCTGCATGAAGTCCTATTGGTGATAACGTTGAGGCTTGTATTCTGCGCAGTTATTGTGGCCTAGCCTTTAGTACACCATACTTACTGCTTGTTACACCCCTTCTTAAAGTTTGTGACCCCTGAGTTTTGAGTCGCAGGACATCAGCATAACCCAATTAAATTTTCTAGATTTGTTTTCTTTTAGAAAAGTATTTTTGCAACAGATACTGGCTGAATATTATACAGTACATAATTTTGTTGATACTTATTCCTTTACATTTGAGGAGGTATATTTTTTATGCTAAATCAATAAATCAATCTAAATCAAATGAACATTGTACAGTTGAACTTAAACTTGTATACTTAAATTGCATTTATATGTAATGTAATATTTAATGTAAATGTTTTTCTTAAGTTAGGAAGGTTATTGGAACTTTCAATGTACATATTGTAATATACTGACTTGTAAGTATTTTCTGATCAGTACAGTACAGATGTTAGAAATATTTAATATAGGATTAAGTACTGTGCCTGCTTTCTGAAAAAGGGTTGGGTATGTTGTAGTTTGGAGGGTTATTTGATCATTTTGACAAGACAATTATTGAATGAATGATGGTGAATGAATTTCCTTTTTTGGGTCACCCTACCTTGGTGGGACATGGTAGGTGTGGTAAAAAAAAAATTTAAGATGTGAAATACTTTATACGTAGTATATAATATTAATCTTCATACAGTATGTTAGATGAGTACCATACTACATTAGTTTGTCATGACTTTCAATCAGGTATAATGAATGGTATTTGCTAATTCCAGGTCATTTTGAGACTTAAATTGCCTTTATCTTTGCTAATGTGTTATGTATCTTTTATGTCTTAAAAATATCTATAAATAAATTTTTCAGATAGCTGCTTCATCTCAAGAAGGAGCCTTTATTCTTAATAGCTTCTCAAAAATAATTTACTGTTCTTATATTTCTTCCTTTGTTTTTTTCTCACAAACTTTGGACTCCTAGTACTAAAATATTAGCCTTTCACTCAATACAAAGCTACAAAAAAATATAATTGCTAAGTTGGTTTGGACTATATATTTTAGTTTTAATTATTCAAGTATGACTTGTAGAAATGTGGTATGATAAAAGTAATGTAGCCAATAATGATAAATCAAAAGCTTCTGTTGCTGAAGGTGTAATGCACTATACGTTAAACCTACAAGACCTCACTGGAACTTCAGGTTAAACAGCAGACACTGACTAATACACAAACAGCTCATTACATTCTTACTGTACTTAAGTATTGCTGTAGCTTTTTGATACACAGCATCTGGCCTTCAGATTTATGGTTTGCTCTCTAGAACATGTAGACACCACTAGGGAACACAAGCTGTGGCAGATGTTGCATTTTTGGCTTGGTGCATGACATTACATACAGTGTGTGTGCACTTGACCTCTTTACATCATTACATGCATCATGCTAGAGAAACAAGAAAGAACTGATCTGGTACTACTGGTATGAAGAGAGGATACTTGGGCATTAGAATAGTTTGCAGCTCTTGATGGCTGCACCCACCATGGCATCTCTCTTACTGGTATGTCTGAAAGGTCTGTAATAGGAATGTATACTTGAGCATGAGTTGTACTTCTTGGAATGCGGAATGCAGGTAAGAAAAATTATTTCAAGGAATTGATTCCCAATTTGCAGTAACATATCTTAGGTGAGTTGGCAGCATCGTAGAATGGGCAGAATAAATCCCATGATGATAAACAGGAAAGTAGGAACACAGTAAGTTAAGACAAAACTATACCTAAAGTACCCTCAAATATGAGATATATTGGCAAATGCTCTCAAATTATCTCTGAGGCAACTGTATTTTTCTCCAAGGAATACATGGTCAGCCAGGCTGTAGTGTCTACTTTTAAACATCATCAACCTAGCTGATCAGGTCATGAGAGACCATTTTTAGGGGTCAATGATTCCTGGAACCAACACTAGGTAGCCACTAAAGAGTGCCCCTTATTGTAACCAGCTACCATAAGTTATAAACTCATAATTCATATTAATGGCATCCCAAATCTATCCATGATGGACATTACATACTTCTAGTGTAAGCACAGGCATATTTTTCATTACTGTTGTCCCATTTTTGTAACATAAGCTGGCTGTTGCCTGGAGAAAACAAAAATGCTGAAAGATAAACACATTACAATTGATGCCTATCCTTTTCCACTTCAGTACAGTAAACCCTTGATATAACAGACTAATAGGGGAATTGACTTGAGTACTCATTAAATCAGAATAATGCTAAAAAAAAAAGCAAAGAATGCACTAAAGTGCTCTACTCTGCACCTAATCGTACTGTACAATGTTTATTATAGATATACTGTAATAAACATTGGAAATGAAAGAGCTAAAATTAGTTTAACCAGTGGGTTTTGCTCATAATTTTAAAAGTCCACTATATCAAGGTCTGTTATATTGAGCTTTTACTGTACTTTCTACACTTGCTTAACATAGTGGAGAGGTAGTACAACCACACTTGTTCATTTATCCGCAGCACTGTCTTGGCTGTTTTGTACACTACCAGTATGTTGTTCCACATGTGTGATCACAACACCACACTGCTGGTGGTAAATGTCAGTGTGCAGAGCAAGTCTTTTTTTTCTGATGCGGTTTTGATGTGTTAAGCTTTATCATGTCATCAGAATGAAGACTTGCCCTGCATCCTGTGTCTATTTCCCAGTCAAACACAATCTGTCATTTGTATTCATCCTTGTATTGGCCCTTTTCACTTCTACTTCTCATGGTCATTTCAGTCTTAAAAGGTTCTCTCACATCATATCATCACTGTCATATATTATCATCTAACACTCATCATTATTCACCATTGCAATTATCATTGTCTGCCATCATCAGCTTTTCTCTTCCTTCTCCCATCATCAGCTTTTCTCTTCCTTCTCCCATCTCCATCACCTTGACATTGTAAGAAATACTGTGGTGTTAGGGTAAGAATCCTGATTAAGAACCCAGCATTCATTCCCCCACCCTTTTTTTTTTTTTTTTCTCCACCCTAACTAATGGGGTATTGTACCCATCTTGTAAAAATTTGTCCACTGTTTCTGATGATAATGCTGCTGCCACTGATGCACCCCATCTCTGCTACTTGTGACACATCTGTTTAACTTGTAGTTTGTGGTCTTTGGCTTTAATTGAATTCTGGATGTGTTTGGTCAACCTTTTTTTTTTCTTTTAACCCTCTTATATTGTAGTTCTGTTCTTTGTATTATGTTGGTATCTTTGTTATGTTAGGTGCAGTTGATTTGGAATAATAAGATTTTTTGTTTGTTCCAATATTTTTTTTGTATTTATATTTACTGTATGTACTACTACTTGCCAAGAGCACTGAGTGATTTAACAGGTCTAAGCTCTTCAAATATCTCTATATTTATTCTACTTCCTTACTACTACAATTATGTACCTTCATCACTGCTGTTCCCAACAATCACCGTTACCTACCTCAGCTTCCACTAAATTGCATTAACCCTTTCAGGGTTTCGGATGTACTAGTACGGCTTACGCGCCAGGGTTTTCGTCGTACTAGTACGCCTAAATTCTAGCGCCCTCAAATCAAGTGGAAACAGGCTGGTAGGCCTAGATGTGAGAGAATGGGTCTGTGTGGTCAGTGTGCACAGTATAAAAAAAATCCTGCACCACACAGTGCATAATGAGGAAAAAAACTCTTGACCGTGTTTTTGGTTCAAAACAGCGACTTTGCAGTCTATTTTCGTATAGTATTTATGCTAGTCTCATTTGATAGAATGGATGGTATATTACAGAAATAAAGATAATTTTGACTGGTTTCACGATGACAAGTACAGTGGACCCCCGAGTAACGAGCACCCCGGAAATCGTACAATTATGTAAGTATAATATTGTAAGTGCTTTTGTAAGTGTATTTTTGGGGGTCTGAAATGGACTAACCTACTTGACATTATTTCTTAAGGGAGTAAATTCGTTCGGTAATGGCACTTGAGCAGGCTTCTGGAATGAATTTTGCTCGTTACTCGGGGGTCCACTACCTTGAAACTGAGCGCAAAGTAGCGAAAATGTTCGATTTTTGCCGATGTTCAAGAGTAAACAAATCACGCCATGCGTCCAATACACATCAACTGGGTAGTATAATATTCTTGCACAAGTGCGCTGATATTATTTATACCATTTTTACAATGATGCAGTTGTATAGTACATAACAGTAAATCTTCTATTTTTTGTGAGAATAAAAATTCAAAATGGAAAGCAAAAGTAATGTAAGAGGGGCCTGGAGACGTGACTAATGAACAGATAAAATGTTATTTGAGTGCCAGGAATGTCTGTCTCATTTATTTTGGACTCTATTTTGAAATGGGCATCTTTTGAAATTTGTGTGAAATTGGCCAAATTGCCAATTTCTGACCACCTTATTGGGTAGTTGAAATCGGTAAATTGGCGGTTTCTTATACTCAATTGATAGAACAAATGGAATTCTAGCGAAATAGCTATAATTTTAGTAGACTGAAACATTGGAATTTGCAGAAAATAGGGCTCAAAGTTGGCGAAATCGCCGATGCGTAAATGTCATCGATACCGCTAACTTCGCAAGAGCATAATTCCATTATTTTTCCATCAAATTTCATAATTTTTGTGGCATTATGATCGGAAAAAGATTCTCTATCATTTCATAAGAAAAAATAATTTTTTTTTTCCAAAAATTTGCGACCCTGAGAACGAGTTTGGGAGAGGGCCTCGCGACCCCCCAAAGGGTTAATGCCAAGGCCATGAAAAGCTTTTTAACTCAAGCTGTGTCATCTCCATAGGAGACATAATCCACCCAGGAAGGTGCTAAATAGGGCTCAAAGGGGAAACTCTACTTCTCTTGCTCTGCAAATTGAAACCAATTTCAACAATTAACAAAAGATTTTCACACTGTCATAGTTTATATATAAAATATTGCTTATAAAATATGAGTAAATTGTTTGGTGTTTTTTACCCAAGATGAATAAGCAGTATTTGAACAGATTAAACGATAAAAAAAATTGTAAATTATTTGATATACGTATTATACTGTATGTACTTATAAAGCGTAATGATACAGTATTTATGTCCTAATGGAATAATGGTTCATTTGTAATATATTAGTCTTCATTTAAGATACTGTACCTAGGTAAGAATACAGTGGACCCCTGAGTTACGAGCACCTCTCTCTCTCTCTCTCCCCTCCATATTTTTGGTGGTCTGAAATGGACTAACCTACTTGACATTATTCCTTAACCCTTTCAGGGTTATTGACGTACTAGTATGGCTTACGCCCTGGGGTTATTGACGTACTAGTACGCCTAAATTCTAGCGCCCTCAAATCAAGCAGAAACAGGCTGTTAGGCCTAGATGTGATAGAATGGGTCTGTGGGGTCAGTGTGTGCAGTATAAAAAAAATTCCTCCACCACACTGCATAATGAGGAAAAAAAAAATCTGACCGTATTTTTGGTTTAAAACAGCGACTTTGCAGTCTATTTTCGTATGGTATTTATTGATGTATTCTCGTTTTCTTGGTCTCATTTGATAGAATGGAAGATATGTTACAGAAATAGAGATGATTTTGATTAGTTTGACAATGACATGTACCTTGAAATTGAGCTCAAAGTAGCGAAAATGTTCGATTTTTGACGATGTTCAAGAGTAAACAAATCACACCATGCGTTCAATACACATCAACTGGCGAGTCAAATATTCATGCACAAGTGCTCTGATATTGTTTATACCATTTTTACAATGATGCAGTTGTATACATAACAGTAAATCTTCTATTTTTTTTGTGAGAATAAAAATTCAAAATGATAAGCAAAAGTAATGTAAGAGGGGCCTGGAAACGTGATTAATGAACAGAGATGATGTTATTTTAGTGCCAGGAATGTCTGCCTTGTTTATTCTGGACCCTATTTTGAAATTGGCATCGTTTGAAATTTGTGTGAAATTGGCCAAATTGCCATTTTCCGACCACTATTTTGGGTAGTTGTAATTGGTAAATAGGCAGTTTCTTGTACTCAATCGATAGAAGAAATGGAGTTCTAGCGAAATGGCTATAATTTTAGTAGACTGAAACATTGGAATTTGCTGAAAATATGGCTCAAAGTGGGCGAAATCGCTGATGCGTAAATGTCATCCATACCGATAATTTCGCGAAAGTATAATTCCGTTAGTTTTTGATCAAATTTCATAATTTTTTGTGGCGTTATGATCGGAAAAAGATTCTATCATTTCATAAGAATTTTTTTTTTTTTTTTAAATTCTTGGACCCTGAGAACGAGTTTCGGAGACTCCCCTTGGACCCTGAAAGGGTTAAGGGAGAAAATTCGTTTGGTAATGGCACTTGAGCAGGCTTCTGGAATAAATTGTGCTCGTTACTCGGGGGTCCACTGTACTTTCATATAGCAAAAAATATTGGGTGTTTTTATTTGTCTTAACTAATATTATGTTTTCAAGTCTTAAAAATTGCGTGGGATCCTTGACGGCCTTGCTGTGGAAGTTTTCATTGCATTTATGGATTTAGAAAAGGCATATGATAAAGTGGATAGGGGAGAAATGTGGCAGATGTTGCAAGTGTGTTGAATAGGTAGTAAGTTACTAAATGCTGTAAAGAGTTTTTATGAGGATAGTGAAGCTCAGGTTAGGGTGTGTAGGAGAGAGGGAGATTCCTAGTAAAAGTAGGTCTTAGACAGGGATGTGTAATGTCACCATGGTTGTTTAACATATTTATGAATGGGGTTGTAAAAGAAGTAAATGCTAAGGTGTTGGGGAGAGGGGTGGGATTAAATTACGGGAATCAAATACAAAATGGGAGTTGACAGTTACTTTTTGCGGATGATACTGTGCTTTTGGGGGATTCTAAAGAAAAGCTGCAAAGGTTAGTGGACGAGTTTGGGAGGGTGTGTAAAGGTAGAAAATTAAAAGTGAATATAGATAAGAATAAAGTAATGAGGGTATCAAACAATTTAGATAAAGAAAAATTGGATATTACATTGGAGGGAGGGAGTATGGAAGAAGTAAATGTTTTCAGATATTTGGGAGTTGACTTGTCAGCAGATGGGTTTATGAAGGATGAGGTAAACCATGGAATTATAATATAATAATAATTTTTATTTTGACATAATACGTGGTTGTGCAAAGGAATATAATAGTTGGGTGTACATGCCAA
Source organism: Cherax destructor (assembly GCA_009830355.1). Taxonomy (NCBI): domain Eukaryota; kingdom Metazoa; phylum Arthropoda; class Malacostraca; order Decapoda; family Parastacidae; genus Cherax; species Cherax destructor. Next base: position 15,953 of record WNWK01036954.1, read on the forward strand.
AAGCCCCTTTGTATGCAGAGCATTTTGGGGAAACTTAAAATTAACTTAAGATTAATAAGGCAATAGCAGCTCATATGGTCATTAGATGAGTTACAATGAGTACAAGAAAATAGAGTATTCTATTAGGTAATGCTATATGATGAGGGGAAAAAAGTGAGTGATGCATTGAGGTGTCTGTGGAGACAACGTTATCCATGGAGTCCAAGAAGGGAATGTACAAGAGTATAGTGGTATCAACTCTTATATGGGTGTGAAGCATGGGTTGTAAATGCTGCAGCAAGGAGGCAGCTGGAGGCAGTGGAGATGTCATGTCTAAGGGCAATGTGTGGTGTAAATATTATGCAGAGAATTTATAGTGTGGAAATTAGGAGGAGGTGGTGTGGAGTTACTAAAAGTATTAGTCAGAGGGCTGAAGTGGGGCTGTTGAGGTTTTTTGGTCATTTAGAGAGAATGGAACAAAGTAGAATGACTCGGAGAGCATATAAATCTATTGGGGAAGGAAGGCGGGGTAGGGGTTGTCCCTGAAAAGGTTGGAGGGATGGGGGTAAAGGAAGTTTTGTGGGTGAGTGGCTTGGACTTCCAGCAAGCATGTGTGAGCGTGTTAGATAGGAGTGAATGGAGATGAATGGTTTTTGGGACCTGACGAGCTGTTGGAGTACGTGCAGGGTAATGTTTTGTAAAGGGATTCAGGGAAACTGGTTAGCCAGACTTGAGTCCTGAAAATGGGAAGTACAATGCCTGGACTTTAGAGGGGTTTAGGATATTGGCACTTTGGAACGACGTCTAAACTATTGTATCTGAACGCCTCTGCAAAGACAGTGATTATGTATGAGCGATGGTGAAAGTGTTGAATGATGATAAAAGTTTTTTCTTTATGGGTTTTTCATTTTTTGGGTCACCCTGCCTCAGTGGGAAATGGCCGACGTGTTAAAAAAAATTGTACAGAATTGTAAAAGCCTAGTTGTCACTGGAAGCAAAATTGCGCATTACATAAAATTTTTTTTTTATACAATCTTTTTTAGGGTTCACATTTATTTCAAATTGCAGGACCCATTGCTTTGGAGAAATAGAAAAAAAAGACTTAGAGAAAAAATATTTCCATTCCTTCCTGAAGCCATATGTATAAGCTACTGCCCCTACCACCCCATCCTTTAGTTAATTCACTAATAAGTATATTTTATTATGTAATATGGTACACATGGGTTAAAAGATACATTGATGGTTCAGAGATGGTTCAGAATTTGAGGAATGCATTACTAGTACACAATACTAGTTTGATAAAAATTACTCTTCAAAAATCTCATCCAGCTTCTCAGGGCTGAGGTGCATACCTAGGATATACAGTCATTTCTTGGTTTTTGTGTTTAATCCGTTCCAGATGGATCAGCTAAAACCAGAATCGGCGAAAACCAAAACTATTTTCCCCATAAGAAATAATAGAAATTCAATTAATCTGTTCCAGAAACCCAGAAGTTTGGAAAATTTTTTTGGGGGCCTTAAAGATAGATTTACATGCACAAATGAATGAACTCTATGTGGCACTTCCCTTTATTGCCTCTTTAAGGGGGGCTCCTTGTCGTGGTAAAGAGGCTATCGGTCTGAGGAATTGGACCTCTTGGTCTTCTTCCTCAGACCGAACCTAATTACCCCCCAATCCCCCCTCCCTTTTCCCATCTTCCCCATCCTCCCTTTTCCCTTTCCTCCCTTTTCCCTTTCCTCCTCCTCCTCCTCCTCATCCCTCCCTTATTTCCTTCCCAGTTTTACCCTGGGAGCTTCTCTCCCCAGGCATTCTAGTTCCTAGGTAGGGGGAAGGGTATCGTGGTCCATCCCATTCCGTTGAGGTCCTTGGCAGTGGTGTAGTTTGCCGTGGAATCTGGATCGCTTGGGATGTCCCGATCCTCTCCGGTCACCCGGGGTGGCCTTGGGTATCTTTCGGGCGACGGGTGTATCTCTGGAGGCCACCTTTCGGATTCCGGGGTGGTGGCCAAAGCGGTATGCTTTGTGGCGGATATCCGGCCGCCCTCTCTTTTGTCCGCCGAGATGGCTCGGTGGATGTGAGGTTGCTATCCCGGATTGCTGGTTTACTGGCATGAAGGGTAGGGTATGTGCAGGGTTCCATGCTGCATCTGCACCACTTGCGGTGTTGAGGTCCTCTTGGGCACGGAGGGGATTTACGCTCCCTTTCATTCCTCCTAGGAGCTATTCCTCCACGTATTATGTAATATGGTACATGGGTTAAAAAATACATTAGGTTTTAGAGATGGTTCAGAATTTGAGGAATGCCCTTACTAGTACACAATACTAGTTTGATAAAAAAATTTCTCTTCAAAAATCTCATCCAGCTTCTCAGGGCTGGGGGTGCATACCTAGGATATACAGTCATTTCTTGGTTTTTTGTTTAATCGTTCCCGATGGATCAGCTAAAACCCCGAAAAAGCTCAAAAATTAAATTTTTTGAAGAAATTCTTAAACTTTTTCCCCGAAACCCGAAGTTTGAAAAATTTTTTTTGGGGGGGCCTTTTAAAAATAATTTACATGCACAAATGAATGAACTCTATGTGGCACTTCCTTTATTGCCTCTTTGGGGGGGTCCTTGTCGTGGTAAAGGGCTATCGGTCTGAGGGGGGACCTCTTGGTCTTCTTCCTCAGACCCCAACCTATTTCCCCCCAAACCCCCTCCCTTTTCCCATCTTCCCCATCCTCCCCTTTTTCCCCTTTTCCCCCCTTTTCCCCTTTTCCCCCTCCTCCTCCTCCTCATCCCTCCCCAAACCCCTTTAAAATTTTCCCGGGGCTTCTCTCCCCCGGCATTTCCCGGGTTTCCCAGGTAGGGGGGGAAAGGGGATCGTGGGGGCCATCCCCTTC
>WNWK01036955.1:0-18813 GCA_009830355.1 Cherax destructor
AAGTAGACAGAAGTATCGGGAAAGGGGGTGGGGTGGCACTCTATGACCGTGATCATTTAAATTGTTGCATAAAAACGGGTATAAAGTCTGAATTAACACATACAGAGTCTGTCTGGATAGAATTTTCAGAGGGTGTGAAAAATTGATTTTAGGCGTGATTTACCGTCCTCCAAACTTAGATAGGGAACAAGGAGACTACTTTGGGAGGAAATTGTTAAGGCCACAAGACACGATAACGTAGTAATTCTAGGGACTTTAACTTTAGTCAGATTGATTGGAATTTCATGACAGGGAATTTAGAATCTAACGACTTTTTAGAAGTAGTTCAGGATTGCTTTTGAAGCAGTTTGTAACAGAACCTACAAGGGGAAATAACCTACTTGACTTGGTTCTGGCAAGCAAGGAAACCCTTGTTAATAATTTAGAAATTACAGAGGAACTCGGCTCAAGCGACCACAAGTCAATTACCTTTAGCATTGAATGGATGTATGATAGTAGGGATAATTCAGTAATGGTCCCAGATTTTCGCTTAGCAGATTATAATGGACTTAGAGAACACTTATCAACTGTGGACTGGGGTGAAGAAGAGAGGTATCAATATGACAGTTTTCTTAACACTATACAGGCTGCCCAAAGAACATTTATCCCGTATAAAGAAATTAGATCAAGTAGAAATGACCCAAAATGGATGAATAATAGGCTCAAATATCTTTTAGGGCAGAAGAAAGGAATTTATAGGCGCATAAAAGAGGTGAGGGTCATCTTATAAATCAGTATACTGACATTAAGAGGGACGTTAAAAGGGAATAAGAAAAGCTAAACGGGACTATGAAATTAAAGTTGCTAGGGATTCAAAAACTAACCCAAAAAGTTTTTCCAGGTTTATAGAACAAAAGTTAGGGATAAGATAGGTCCCCTTAAAAATAACTTTGGGCATCTTACTGACAAGGAGAATGATATGTGCTCTATTTTTAATAATTATTTTCTCTCGGTTTTCACACAGGAAGACATTAATAATATCCCAGTAATTAATTTTTACAGAGGCCCAGAAGAAGATAAATTATGTAATATCACAGTCACTAGCGAAATGATTATGAAACAGCTGGACCGACTGAAACAAAATAAATCGCCGGGTCCTGATGAGCTTTTGCAAGGGTTCTTAAAGAATGCAAAATGGAACTCTGTGAACCAATATCTAACATTTTTAATTTATCTCTTCAAACAGGTGTAGTGTCTGATATGTGGAAGATGGCTAATGTAATTCCTATTTTTAAAGCAGGGGACAAGTCACTACCGTCAAACTACCGCCCAATAAGCCTGACCTCAATTGTAGGCAAATTACTAGAGTCAATTATAGCTGATATTATTAGAAGCCATCTAGATAACCATAATTTGATTAATGATACCCAGCATGGATTCACGAGGGGCCGTTCCTGCCTATCTAATTTATTAACCTTCTTCAGTAAAGCTTTTGAGGCTGTTGATCACGATAAAGAATTCGATATTGTTTATTTAGACTTTAGTAAGGCTTTTGATAGAGTACCACACCAGAGACTGTTAAAGAAAGTGGCAGCTCATGGCATTGGGGAAAAGTGCTGTCATGGATCGAGTCATGGCTCACCAATAGGAAGCAGAGAGTGTGCATAAATGGGGTTAAATCCGAATGGGGACTTGTAACAAGTGGTGTTCCACAGGGATCAGTCTTAGGCCCATTGTTATTTATAATATATATCAATGACCTTGATGAGGGAATTACTAGTGATATGAGCAAATTCGCCGACGACACGAAGATAGGTAGGATAATTGATTCAAACATAGATGTCATAGAACTTCAGGAAGATTTAGACAAACTTAATTCGTGGTCAGAAAAGTGGCAGATGCAGTTCAATGTAGATAAATGCAAGGTTCTGAAGCTCGGGAGTGTCCATAACCCAAGCACTTATAAGTTAAATAACGTAGAACTTAGCCATACAGATTGCGTGAAGGACTTGGGGGTGATGGTAAGCAGCAACCTTAAACCAAGACAGCAATGCCTAAGCGTACGTAATAAGGCAAATAGATTACTGGGATTTATATCAAGAAGTGTTAGCAACAGAAGTCCAGAGGTTATATTACAGCTTTATACATCATTAGTAAGGCCTCACCTAGATTACGCAGCTCAGTTCTGGTCTCCATATTACAGAATGGACATAAATTCGTTAGAAAACATTCAGCGTAGAATGACTAAATTAATACATAGCATTAGAAATCTTCCTTACGAAGAAAGATTGAAGACCCTAAAATTACATTCACTTGTAAGACGTAGAATGAGGGAGACATGATCGAGGTATACAAGTGGAAAATGGGTATTAACAAAGGGGATATAAATAAGGTCTTGAGGATATCTCTCCAAGAGAGAACCCACAATAATGGATTCAAGTTAGATAAGTTTAGATTTAGAAAGGATATAGGAAAGTATTGGTTTGGAAATAGGGTAGTTGATGAGTGGAACAGTCTGCCTAGTAGGGTTATTGAAGCTAGGACCTTGGGTAGTTTCAAATTTAGGTTGGATAAATTCATGAGTGAGAGGGGTTGGATTTGAGTGGGACTCGCGCATGAGTGGGTAGAATTGTCAAAGCTTATTTCTTGGGTAGCATTGAAAATTGGGTTGAGCAAATATTCTGTTAGTGGGACGGATTGTGATGGACCTGCCTAGTATGGGCCAACAGGCCTGCTGCAGTGTTCCTCCTTTCTTATGTTCTTATGTTCTTATACGTTTAAAGATATATTTTTTTCCTTTATGTTAATGTAAGAATTTATAATTTTGTACCAAGAGAAACTTTGAAAACCTACCTAACCTTATTACAACAAGCGCAATTTAATTTAGCCTAACCCAACTAAATATATTTTAGATACGTTAACATTAATTTAATAATAAACAAACACAATGAAATATATTTTTTTCGTTATGTTCAGAATGATTTTGGCGAAATTATTGCATACACAAATTTTCACTTGTCTTATATGGCAAGGTGAGCGTTGCTATTTAAGCCAAAATCGCAAGTTTTACCTAATCGGCACGACATATATATATATATATATATATATATATATATATATATATATATATATATATATATATATATATATATATATATATATATATATATTTATATTTATATAATATGGGGTCCACCTCTGGTGTAAATTGTGGGTCCCATAGCCTCGGAGAAGTGGATAAAAATGCTTCAAGGAAGATGTTTAGATGTCTTTCTGAAGCCTTTTGAATATTCCACTTCCCCTACCACCCCATCTTTTATTAAATATATATAAAATTTATTTCAATATACAATACATTGTCAAAATACATTAACAAGAATACAATAGTGAGTAAAACAACATAGATGACAACTCAGAGCTACATGTCAAATACTTCGTCAAGCTCCCCGGTAGTGGGCCGCGTGCCTAGAATACTGCAGGCATTTTCCCTCTTGATCGCAACACTGAGTCTCTGAAAGAGGAAGCTGGTCGCCCTGTGTGGTCCTTGGTTTCTATGATGAGTTTTCCACCCAGCTCCTTGAGAAACTTTAGAGCACACTTGCCCCATGCTCCATGGGTCTCCGACCCTATTGGGATGAAGTTATAGCAAGAGGGAAGGTCTTAATATTTGCGGGTCTTCTGGGTCTATATATATATATATATATTATATATATATATATATATATATATATATATATATATATATATATATATATATATATATATATATATATATATATATATATATATATATATATATATATATATATATATCAAGACAACCATTATGAAAAAAATAAAGGAATTCCAAGCGCTTTCGTGACTACTCACATTATCAAGGAACTATAAAAGGAAACATGACAAGAAGGCTTATAAAGGGGCAAGACTACACCTAAGAACATAAGAACATAAGAAAGGAGGAACACTGCAGCAGGCCTGTTGGCCCATACTAGGCAGGTCCTTCACAATCCGTCCCACTAACTGAATATTTGCTCAACCCAATTTTCAATGCTACCCAAGAAATAAGCTTTGACAATTCTACCCACTCATGCGCGAGTCCCACTCAAATCCAACCCTCATGAATTTATCCAACCTAAATTTGAAACTACCCAAGTCACATTATACTAACAAAGATCACACCTCACAGTAAGAACATAAGAAAGGAGGAACACTGCAGCAGGTATGTTGCCCCATACTAGGCAGGTCCTTCACATTCCATCCCACTAACAGAATATTTGCAAATATTCAATGCTACCCAAGAAATAAGCTTTGATAATTCTATTTACTCATGTGCAATTCCCACTCAAATCCAACCTCTCTCACTCATGAATTTATCCAACCTAAATTTGAAACTACCCAAGGTCATCAACGGCCCTATTTCCAAGCCAATACTTTCCTATATCCTTTCTAAATCTAAACTTATCTAATTTGAATCCATTATTGCGGGTTCTCTCTTGGTGAGATATCCTCAAGACCTTATTTATATCCCCTTTGTTAATACCCATTTTCCACTTGTATACCTCGATCATGTCTCCCCTCATTCTTCGTCTTACAAGTGAATGTAATTTTAGGGTCTTCAATCTTTCTTCATACGGAAGATTTCTAATGCTATGTAATAATTTAGTAATTCTACGCTGAATGTTTTCTAACGAATTTATGTCTATTCTGTAATATGGAGACCAAAACTGAGCTGCGTAATCTAGGTGAGGCCTTACTAATGATGTATAAAGCTGTAATATAACCTCTGGACGTCTGTTGCTAACACTTCTTGATATAAATCCGAGTAATCTATTTGCCTTATTACGTACGCTTAGGCATTGCTGTCTTGGTTTAAGGTTGCTGCTTACCATCACCCTCAAGTCCTTCTCGCAATCTGTATGGCTAAGTTCTACGTTATTTAACATATAAGTGCTTGTGTTATGGACACTCCCGAGCTTCAGAACCTTGCATTTATCTACATTGAACTGCATCTGCCACTTTTCTGACCACGAATTAAGTTTGTCTAAATCTTCCTGAAGTTCTATGACATCTATGTTTGAATCAATTATCCTACCTATCTTCGTGTCGTCGGCGAATTTGCTCATATCATATCACTAGTAATTCCCTCGTCAAGGTCATTGATATATATTATAAATAACAATGGGCCTAAGACTGATCCCTGTGGAACACCACTTGTTACAAGTCCCCATTCGGATTTAACCCCATTTATGCACACTATCTGCTTCCTATTGGTGAGCTATGACTCGATCCATGACAGCACTTTTCCCCCAATGCCATGAGCTGCCACTTTCTTTAACAGTCTCTGGTGCGGTACTCTATCAAAAGCCTTACTAAAATCTAAATAGACAATATCGAATTCTTTATCGTGATCAACAGCCTCAAAAGCTTTACTAAAGAAGGTTAATAAATTAGATACGCAGGAACGGTCCCTCGTGAATTCATAATGGTTATCTAGATGGCTTCTAATAATATCAGCTATAATCGACTCTAGTAATTTGCCTAGAATTGAGGTAAGGCTTATTGGGCGGTAATTTGACGGTAGTGACTTGTCCCCTGCTTTAAAAATAGGAATTACATTAGCCATCTTCCACATATCAGACACTACACCTGTTTGAAGAGATAAATTAAAAATGTTAGATATTGGTTCACAGAGTTCCATTTTGCATTCCTTAAGAACCCTGGCAAAAAGCTCATCAGGACCCGGCGATTTATTTTGTTTCAGTCGGTCTACTTGTTTCATAACTATTTTGCTAGTGACTGTGATATTACATAATTTATCTTCTTCAGGGACACTATAAAAATTAATTACTATGATATTATTAGTGTCTTCCTGTGTGAAAACCGAGAGAAAATAATTATTAAAAATAGAGCACATATCATTCTCCTTGTTAGTAAGATGCCCAGAGTTATTTTTAAGGGGACCTATCTTATCCCTAACTTTTGTTCTATAAACCTGGAACATCCTGTAACATCGCCCGACTCTGTGAAGAAGAACATAAGAAAGGACCTGAAACTCTTTCCAAGAATTAAGATTAGTCCAATTTTTCATTAAATTCTTCCCAAATTTTATTAATTATAAATGAATCCAATTTATATAAACCAAAAGAAATATTCATATTATTTTCAAAACTACTTTTTATGAAACATGATTCTATTATATTCCTCTCAACAAAGGACTTGCTTGATACAACTTTCTCAGCATTTTGAAAATCAATTGGATGGTTAAAATCTCTCACATGAATAAATAGAGCATTAGAATCTTGTCCAGTTAAAATTCTATATTTATGTTGTTTTAATCTTAGTTCAAGACTTTTACCAGTTTGGCCATAATAAACTTTATCGCATATTAGTGGGATGGAATGTAAAGGACCTGCCAACAGGCCTGCTGCAGTGTTCCTCCATTCTTATGTTCTTATGTTTTACAAGGAATCTTATAGACACATCCGTCAGCATTTTGGGGGGGGATTTTTTTATCAAAAGTCTTTTTACTGTATCAGATTTTTAAATACAACTTTGATATTAAAATTCTTAAGAAATGAAGGCATATCAACCAAGTTTTCATGGTAAGGGAGAACCAACATATTTTTGGTTGAATAAGGTTGGTTGTCCCTTTTTGGATTGTAAAAAGTATTTCTAGCTATTTTAAAAGATTTATCAATTACGTTTCTTGGGTATTTTAAATCATTAGCTATTTCATAAATTTTAGAGATTTCATCTATGAACTCTGGACTACAAATACGTAAAGCTCTCAAAAACATTGAAGAGAAAACCGACACTTTATCTCTATCTTGATGTGAAGAATAATAATGTACATAGGAACAATTATTTGTAGGTTTTCTGTAAATTTTAAATTTTAAATCACTGTTACCCTTAATAATAAAAACATCTAGGAAGGGCAATGAGTTATTTACTTCAAATTCAACAGTAAAATTTATAGAATGAGCTAAGTTATTTAATTTAACAAGGAAATGGTTTATGTCTACATTCTTAGGCATAAGCCACAAAATATCATCAACATATCTATACCACTTAGCTCTATTGGGAAGGATTGTGTTAAGCAATCTTGTTTCGAAAAATTCCATATATAAATTACTAAGAACATGTTTCCTTTTATATGTATATGTATATATATATATATTTTTTTCAACAAGTCGGCTGTTTCCCACCGAGGCAGGGTGACCCAAAAAGAAAGAAAATCCCCCCCCCCCCAAAAAAAAAAATACTTTCATCATCATCAACACTTTCACCACACTCATACATAACCACTGTCTTTGCAGAGGAGCTCAGATACGACAGCTGAGAATAGTCCCTCCCAGCTGTCACTATCCCAGACACCTCCTTTAAAGTGCAGGCATTGTACTTCCCATTTCCAGGACTCAAGTCCAACTAAATCAATTAACTGGTTTCCCTGAATCCCTTCACGAAATGTTACCCTGCTCACACTCTAACAGATCGTCATGTCCCAAAAACCATTCCTCTCCATTCACTCCTATCTAACACGCTCACACATGCTTGCTGGAAGTCCAAGCCCCTCGCCCACAAAACCTCCTTTACCCCTTCCCTCCAACCTTTCTAGGACGACCCTACCCCTCCTTCCTTCCCTACAGATTTATACGCTCTCCAAGTCATTTTACTTTGATCCATTCTCTCTAAATGACCAAACCACCTCAACAACCCCTCTTCAGCCCTCTGACAAATACTTTTAGTAACTCCAGCTCAGTTTTGGTCTCCTTACTACAGGATGGATATAGATTCATTGGAGAACATACAAAGAAGAATGACGAAAATGATTTACAGTATAAGAAATCTCCCGTATGAAGATAGACTTAGAACATTGAATCTCCACTCTCTGGAGAGACGTAGAATGAGGGGAGATATCATCGAGGTGTACAAGTGGATGATGGGCATAAACAAAGGAGATATTAATAAAATACTGAGGATATCGAACCAAGTAACAACCAGAAATAACGGATTTAAATTTGATAAATTTAGATTTAGAAAGGACATAGGCAAGTACTGGTTTTCGAACAGAGTTGTAGATGCGTGGAACAATCTTCCGAGTACTGTGATAGAGGCTAGGACCTTGGGTGGCTTTAAAAAGAGATTGGACAAATATATGAGTGGGAGGGGCTGGGTTTGATTTGTGTCGTGAGTACGGGAATAAATTCTTAGGTAGTGGTGGTTTTGATAAGGACCTGCCTTGTATGGGCCAGTAGGCCTTCTGCAGTGTTCCTCCATTCTTATGTTCTTATGTTCCACACCTTCTCCTAATTTCCACATTCCGAATTTTCTGCATAATATTTACACCACACATTGCCCTTAGACAGGACATCTCCACTGCCTCCAGCCTCCTCATATATATATATATATATATATATATATATATATATATATATATATATATATATATATATATATATATATATATAATATATCGCAAGAGCAGACTCGAACCTACGAACCTCATGACAAGGTACGCAGTGCTTTGCCGACCGTACCACACTGGTCCAATACCTTGGCATCCAGCTTTCGCTAGACGTTATTCCAAGGCAGCCAGCTTTCAGGCAGGAAGGCTTACAGCTTTTCATCTATATATATATATATATATATATATATAGAGAGAGAGAGAGGGGGAGAGTGAGTTGTGAGGGACACTTGGTGTTATTCAGACTTCTCTCTCTACCTATATATATTGTGTTTTCAACCTGTGTATGTTAGAAGTGATCAAGGTCTCAGGACAGAAACTTTTTCTAATAAATGTATCCTAGTGTTTGTTCACGTGTTTTTCTAAACCAATTTGTAGGTATCTGTTACCAAGGTTTATACCAAATAATTTGATCTTTTTAGGATAGAAGAAGCTGGCTAGCAGCATCAATCATCTACTGAGACACTGAACTAGCATTATTCTAGGCTGCCTTAGATAAGTAACTCATGAATTCTGCCGACACGAGGAGCACAAGTGCTTCTGAAATTCATCGCCTTCACATATCTCTTAACTTGTTAATGTAAACTTAAAAAGTCATATCTATTTCAATTTCCTTTTACTCCCGTGAGTTTATCAAGGTCAACAATTTGACCTTTGCAAATCCCAACGTTCGGAGTGGTAGAATCCGGGTCACGGATTAATTCTCATGTCACTGGAACTCGTTAGTAATGGCTTCAGATGTGATGTAATTCTTCTAAATACCTCACAGGTTATGATTAGAACATAAGAACATAAGAAAGAAGGAACACTGCAGCAGGCCTACTGGCCCATGCGAGGCAGGTCCAAGTCTCCAACAGGCTTAACCCAATGCCCCGACAAAGCAAGGTCAGGTTACATTCACTTAAGGAAGGAGCACTGCATCTGACCTAGTAGCACAAGCTAGTCAGGACCAATTCACACCCAACCGCACCCACTCATATAATTATCTAGCCGACCACCTGGAGCTACCGTCTAAAGGTAGTCAGGAATTAGTACGGCAACTGACCTGGTAGTACAAGCTAGTCAGGTCCAAACTCACACCCACCCACACCCACTCATGTATTTATCTAACCTATTTTTAAAACTACACAACGTCTTAGCATCTATGACGGTACTCGGGAGTTTGTTCCACTCATCCACAACTCTATTACCAAACCAGTGCTTTCCTATATCCTTCCTGAATCTGAACTTTTCCAACTTGAAACCATTTCTGCGAGTCCTGTCTTGGCTGGATATTTTCAGCAAGCTATTTACATCCCCTTTATTTATTCCTGTTTTCCATTTATACACCTCAATCATATCCTCCCTAATTCTACGCCTTTCTAGAGAGTGCAGATTCAGGGCCCTCAGTCTATCCTCATAGGGAAGATTTCTGATACATGGGATCAACTTTGTATAAGAAATCTCCCGTATGAAGATAGACTTAGAACATTGAATCTCCACTCTCTGGAGAGACGTAGAATGAGGGGAGATATCATCGAGGTGTACAAGTGGATGATGGGCATAAACAAAAGAGATATTAATAAAATACTGAGGATATCGAACCAAGTAAGAACCAGAAATAACGGATTTAAATTGGATAAATTTAGATTTAGAAAGGACATAGGCAAGTACTGGTTTTCGAACAGAGTTGTAGATGCGTGGAACAATCTTCCGATTAGGGTGATAGAGGCTAGGAACTTGGGTGGCTTTAAAAAGAGATTGGACAAATATATGAGTGGGAGGGGCTGGGTTTGATTAGTGTCGTGAGTACAGGAGTAAATTCTTAGGTAGTGGTGGTTTTGATAAGGACTTGCCTTGTATGGGCCAGTAGGCCTTCTGCAGTGTTCCTCCATTCTTATGTTCTGTTGTCTTGGCTTCAGACTACTACTAACCAGAACTCCTAAATCCTTCTCACAATCACAAGTATTAAGATCTACATTATTCAGTTTATATGTGGCATGGTTATTGTCCTGCCCAACTTTTAGAACTTTTCATTTGTTTACATTAAACTGCATCTGCCACTTCTCCGACCACTGCATCAGTCTATTCAAATCATCCTGGAGTGCTCTAATGTCCTCATTTGAATGAATTGGACGGCCTATTTTGGTGTCATCAGCAAATTTGCTTATGTTGCTATTTATTCCTTCATCTATGTCGTTTATGTAAATTGTAAACAACAGGGGCCCAAAACTGATCCCTGTGGAACACCGCTTGAGACGTGCCCCTATTCTGATTTCTCTCCATTTATGCAAACTCTCTGCCGACTATTTGTCAACCATGCCTCTACCCAGGAAAAAAATTGTCCTCCTATTCCGTGTGCCTTAAGTTTCCCCAGTAGCCTCTGATGTGGAACTTTATCGAAAGCCTTACTGAAGTCCATATACACAATATTATATTCATTACCATGATCTACCTCCTCAAACACCTTAGTGAAAAAAGTTAGTAAATTCGTAAGACAGGAACGCCCCTTAGTAAAACCGTGTTGAGATTCATTAATCAATTTATGCTTTTCAAGATGGCTACGAATTGCCTCGGCAATTATTGATTCCATAAATTTACCAACTTTGGAGGTAAGGCTTATTGGTCTATAGTTCGAAGCTAAGGACCTGTCACCTGCCTTGTAAATAGGTATTACATTTGCCCACTTCAGCAACCTCCGTGGAGGAAAAAAGACAAGAATAGGAAATGTATTTTTTTATGACATTTCACCTACTTGAAGTACTGTATAAAGTCTTATGTAGGCGAAACGTCGTATAATAAAGTTTTCATTTGCTATATGTAACTCTTTTAAATCGCCTGCCAGCTATGACATACTTCATCTGCGTCATCAGTGGAGCTTCTATAAAGAATTTTTCATGGAGGACCACTTACAATCATCTTCCCTTAGTCTTCTTAATTTCCTTACCGATACACTGTTATTCAGTGCGGTTTCCACTGACCCTTTCTCTATCTATCAGTGTAACCTATTTAGTAAAGCAGCCATCATGTCAGTTTATTGGTCAACCTGGATTTGTTGGTAGTCCAGTGTTCTTACATGGATTAATTACCGTATTTACCGGCCCATAAGGTGCGTTTCCACCCCCCATAAATAGTCTTGGAAAATCCCCCAAGGCCTTACATACTCAAGGTCAGATTCAAGGGTATCTTTATTTCTACATGTGTGAGCGTGTTAGATAGGAGTGAATGGATACGAATGGTTTTTGGGACATGACGATCTGTTGGAGTGTGAGCAGGGTAACATTTTGTGAAGGGATTCAGGGAAACCAGTTAATTGATTTAGTTGGACTTGAGTCCTGGAAATGGGAAGTACAATGCCTGCACTTTAAAGGAGGTGTCTGGGATAGTGACAGCTGGGAGGGACTATTCTCAGCTGTCGTATCTGAGCGCCTCTGCAAAGACAGTGATTATGTATGAGTGAGGTGATAGTGTTGAATGATGATGAAAGTATTTTCTTTTTGGGGATTTTCTTTCTTTTTGGGTCACCCTGCCTCGGTGGGAGACGGCCGACTTGTTGAAAAAAAAAACATGTACAAGGTATACAGGCCTAGCTGACATCAATGGCATACTACTATATAGAAAGCCGCTTGTTATGCTCAGCATTTTGGGCAAATTAGGTCAGTTTTGTCCCAGGATGCAGCCCACACCAGTCCACTAACACTCAGGTACCCATGTTACTGATATAGAGAACATAGACAACCGGTGTAAGGAAACACGCCCAATATTTCTACCCTCGCCGGGAATCAATCCCGGACACTCGCCGTGTGAAGCGAGAGCTTTAGCCACCAGGCCGTCGTATGTCTCATATTCTAGCGGATTAGTACGGTTATAATCGTCCAATTAAGTTCCGAGGAATGGCGTAACTACAGCATCCGTGGGTTAGCACATTAATAGTAGTCCAAGTATGGTGTGAAAAAATAATATTTACCTGAGTATGTGACCCGAAAATCGAGTGGCAACGTGACACGAGTTAAGGATTTAAATAATAAATTTTATAAGCAAACTTATCTCCTTGGATAAACATCCTTTGATCTGTAACAGGGAAATATACAGCATCACTGTTAATAACACTGTTTACATCTAGTTGTCATAGCAAAAACCACAACAGATTCTTGATCATTAATATGTCACATAGGTGAATGCTCAATACTAAAATAATACTGAGAATATAATTCTGCACGTCATGAGACGATATATAACTTAACCAACTTACTAAAGTAAACTACTTATTAATATTTTTGTCTCTCTAACACAAGATAATATTTAATGACGTCAAGTAAAGAAAATAAACCACTGCAGCCGAGGAATAATCAACACAATCGATTTATTTGTACGAAACCTTCACTAAAAAGTCTCCATCTTTCTTGTGCTGTTAATGCATTTGTTTTGGTCGGTCAGTCAGAGTTTAAAATCAAAGTTGTACCTGGATAAGCTTATTCCTAGTAAAAACTCTTAGTTGGTACTTCTGAACCTTCACGTTGGCATTCACTTTCTAAGGGGCGATCCATCGCCATGGAAATAATATCACTTCCTTGTTCAGGAATAGTTCTTATTTTTCAACGGGATTAAATGTCGATCGTTCTGAGGATTTCCACATCTTTAATTCTTTCATGGTATGGATTACACATTGTGGATATAAATATACTTTAATTGCCCTCCATATTGACCATCAAGTACTGTACGATAGCTATCAAAGAGGACGATTTAAAGATTCCGACGCACTATAATAATGTTCTGTTAGAGAAGTTAATTGTTATCCCGCACTTTGCTCCACTTCTCAAGAGTTTATATGAATATGTCAGTGTAGTCTAAGTCTTTGTTTTCAAAAGTACATCAGAAAACAGGCATGGGTTTCACTTGTCTTCTATATAAATTAATAGATAGTTATTTATTCTTGTTTTGGCCTCTGTAAAGACAGTTCGGAATATTTTTTTAATTTACTTCCTATCTGTGAAGAACCTTCCTTACACATTGTATAAGTATTCTGAAGATTCGTTTGTAAAATCTTCCTTTCCTGGGCGGCCTCAGAGTCATGAACAGTGACTAAGATATTGTCCTGTTTTTGTTCTATTACTTTAATGTAATATTAGCCATCAATAAAAGAAATTGGATTCTCAGATATCATTAAACGAGGAGGACATGACCTTCTGGCTGCAAATCTTCTAAATAATAGTATAAATGTTATGGCAAACTGAGAAACCGATAATTCTAAAAGCATCGCTCTAGTATTCGAAAGTAGACTTTGCAGGATGATTTGTCAGGGTTACCTTTAAAATTATAGGCTTGTTATAATCTACTGTCATTGCAACATAAGTTATTAGTTGCACTCGCTCTAGAGTGCAACGAGAGATATCATATTACTGAATACATTTCTTAACACGCCGCAATTCCGGTATCCAGAAAGTTTGCCTTATATGGTACAAAGTAACTTGTACCCCTTTCCCTCCCTCCCTCATGTAATACTGAATTATGGGCGTTAGAAATTATAAGGCTTATAGAATGATGATCTCTAGGGATCAATACTGGGTGTGCAGTAAATTCAGTGACACAAGTGATTTGTATTGAGCCTTTGCTTCTCACAACACTATCATCTTAATATAATTTAAACTGTGTAATTAAGACCTGCCCTTCAATATGGGAATTATTCCCTTTTAATGCTTTTAATTCTTACTTAAGTACGTCTTTCTGTGTTGTAGAGACTCAGTACTTTAGTAGATGAGTAAACTAATAATTTATTACAATACTTTAAAAAAAAAGAAATATCAATCTTGTTACATTCATATGTCTGTGTAAACTTGAAAATTTATTTATGTAAATGGATAATTTTGAAATTATGTTACAAGTGGTTGTAAGATCTGGTTCTAGAGTAATTACTTCTTTTTCAGCCATCATTGTCCTTTGAACCATAACTTATTCGTTACAGACTTATTAAAAGAGAACCCACTAGACAATAAACCTTTGCTGGATTATCCAGAGAAGTATGTGATAAAAATTATTAGTATGTGAAAAATTATTTGTGAACTTGTCTTGAATCTGTTGAGTGCCAGCTACACCGTCCACATGGACTACATTATATTGTGTAAACTGTGACTCTGTACTTGCTTGAAGTAAGTAAGGACTGCATGTAGTAAGCAATTCCATTGTGTACTACAATGGAATTTATTGGATTAATTGGGTCGTTTATTTCTTCCATAGCAACTCTTGAAAAGGCCTTTACTAATATCTGATCAATATTTGCCTCGGTGGGAAGCGGCCTATGTGTTAATAAAAAAACTTTTGATCAAACAAAAATGATCCCAAATGAATAAACAATAGATTAAAATTAATAGTATGTGAAGAATTATTTGTTGCAAAAGAGAAGCGTATATAGGCGTATTAAAATAGGGAAGGGGCAGTGAAGAAATCAATATATTCAGTTATTAAAGAGACAAATATAAAAGGGAATAAGAAAAGCAAAAAGAGATTATGAGGCTAAAGTCGCAAGGAATTCGAAGACTAACCCAAAAGGTTCTTTCAGGTATATAGAAGTAAGATTAGGGACAAGTTAGGCCCACTCAAAAGTAACTCAGGGTAGATCAGGTTAGATCTTCCTCTTAATTTTTACCCAGGAAGATACTAGCGAAATTCCAGAAATAATAAGTTACGTAGAACAGGACGATAATAAACTATGCACAATTAGGGTAACTAGTGACATGGTCCTCAGACAAATAGAGAAATTAAAACCTTATAAATCCCCAGACTCTGATGAACTGTTTGCAATGGTTTTAAAGGAATGTCTAATCTTTTCAACACATCACTACAAACTGGCATAGTGCCAGACAAGTAGAAAATGGCGGATGTGATACCTATTTACAAAGTAGGAGACAGGTATTTAGCTTCGAACTATAGACCAATAAGCCTTACCTCCATAGTGGAAGAATTTATGGAATCAATAATTGCCGAGGCAATTCGTAGCCATCTTGAAAGACATAAAATGATTAATGAATTTCAGCACGGTTTTACAAAAGGGCGTTCCTGTCTTACAAAGTTATTAACCTTTTTCACTAAGGTATTTGAGGAGGTAGATCATGGTAATGAATGTGATATTGTGTATATGGACTTCAGAAAAGTTTTGATAGAGTTCCACGTCAAAGGCTATTGAGGAAAATTAAGGCACACGAAACAGGAGAAATTTTTCCTGGGTAGAGGCATGGTTGACAAATAGACAGCAGAGAGTTTGCATAAATGGGGAGAAATCAGAGTGGGGACACGTTACAAGCGGTGTTCCACAGGGGTCAGTGTTGGGCCCTTTGTTGATGAGGGAATAAATAGCGACAT
This sequence comes from Cherax destructor, assembly GCA_009830355.1. Lineage (NCBI taxonomy): Eukaryota > Metazoa > Arthropoda > Malacostraca > Decapoda > Parastacidae > Cherax > Cherax destructor. The sequence continues at coordinate 15,779 of WNWK01036955.1, forward strand.
AAGCAAGTTTGCCAATGACACCAAAATAGGCAGTCTAATTCATTCTAATGAGAACATTAAAGCACTCCAGGATGATCTGAATAGTGGTCGGAGAAGTGGCCGAAAAAAATCATGGACAGGAAAATAACTATTCACGTATAAACTAAATAATGTAGATCTTAATATTAGTGATTCAGAAGTTCTGGTTAGCAGTAATCTAAAACAAAGACAACAGTGCATAAGTGTTTGCAATAATGCGGAGTCCTCAGGTTGTTCTTCAACTCTATATATCTTTGGTTAGGCCTCATTTAGATTATGCTGCACAGTTCTGGTCACCGTATTACAGAATGGATATAAATGCTCTGGAAAACGTACAAAGGAGGATGTCACAGTTGATCCCATGTAGACAAATTAGACACATGTGCAACACTTGGGTATCTTCACTGAGGAAACGTTTCGCCACACAGTGGCTTCATCAGTACATAGAAAGGAGAATGGTAAAGAACAGAAGGAGTTTGAGGTAATCAGTCCTTCAGGCTGGAGTCGATATAATCTGTCCATCAGTTTTGAAAATAATAAAGCATATGTGAGAAGTGGCTTTTATACTGTAGACAGGTGAGGTGAAGCAGTCGTAGGTGGTGTCACATTTGACAAATCCACACGTGGAAGTAGGTCATGCCTAAAGGTTAGGCAAGTGAAGAATTAATTCCCTGTATTAAGAACCGAAGATGTTGCTGTGTCTGACAGGAATGTAGATAAATGGTTCAGAGAACCGACTGATGAAGCCACTGTGTGGCGAAACGTTTCCTCAGTAAAGATACCCAAGTGTTGCATATGTTTCTAATTTATCAACTTGTCGGTTCTCTGAACCATTCATCTATGATCCTATGTATCAGAAATCCTCCCTATGAGGATAGACTGAGGGCCCTGAATCTGCACTCTCTAGAAAGGCGTAGAATTAGGGGAGATATGATTGAGGTGTATAAATGGAAAACAGGAATAAATAAAGGGAATGTAAATGAAGTGCTAATGTTTTTAATATATCTCTTCAAACAGATGTAGTGTCTGATATGTGGAAGATGGCTAATGTAATTCCTATTTTTAAAGCAGCGGACAAGTCGTTACCGTCAAATTACCGCCCAATAAGCCTGACCTCAATTGTAGGCAAATTACTAGAGTCAATTACAGCTGATATTATATGAAACCATATTCATAAGCATAATTTGATTAATGATAGCATGGATTCACGAGGAGTTCCTGCCTTACAAATTACTAACTTTCTTCAGTAAAGCTTTTGAGGCTGTTGATCATGATAAAGAATTCGATATTGTTTATTTGGATTTTAGTAAAGCTTTTGATAGAGTTCCCACCAGAGACTGTTAAAGAAAGTGGCAGCTCATGGCACTGGGGAAAAAGTACTGTCATGGATCGAGTTATGGCTCACGAACAGAAAGTAGAGAGTGTGCATAAATGGGGTTAAATCAGTGTGGGGATCTGTAACAAGTGGAATTCCACAGGGATCAGTTTTAGGCCCATTACTGTTTATAATATATATCAATGACCTTGACGAGGGAATTACTAGTGATATGAGCAAATTCTTTGATGACGCGAATATAGGTAGGATAATTGATTCATATGTAGATGTCACGGAGCTTCAGAAGGATTTAGACAAACTCAGTTCCTGGTCAGAAAAGTGGCAGATGCAGTTCAATGTAGATAAATGCAAAGTTCGGGAATGTTCATAACTTATCAGCTAAATAATGTAGAGCTTAGACGTTCATAATGCGAAAAGGACTTGGGAGTTATGGTAATCAGCAACCTTAACCAAGACAGCAGTGAGGAGTGTTGTTAGGTAAGACACATATTCAACAGTTAGGTATCTTTAATTCGAAAAGTTTCGCCTACATAATAGGTTTCTTAAGTCGAGTACAGAAAAGTTGGTAGAATAGATGTGAAGACGATGTAATCAGTCCATCACCCTTGAAGACGTAGTTTTGAGGAGGTCAGTCCCTCAGCCTGGAGAAGAGTATTTGTTCCATAGTCTGAAACAATGTGAAGTTGGTAGAATTACCGACAATATGTTAAGTAAAAGGACACAAATGCAATTAATGGAGAGCGAAACGTTGCCACAATAAAATGTCTCATTAGTTGCATTTGTGTCCTTTTACTTAACAATGTGAAGTTGATGTGACAGTATAGAGACTTATATAATGTATCTTGGTACAGAACAAAAAACACCTGGACAACTTCTACAAGTGACAGTGGTTGGATTTGAGAGGGACGTGACCTCTCAATGATTACATTCTTCTCTGAAGTCATATTAATGATCACAAACAAGCGAGTGGAAGTCGAAAAACGCTGTCATTTACCGTGAGATTATTGTCTGAAAATTCTTGCCAGTGATTGACAGCAGTGACACTGGTCTGTAGTTGCTGATTTCCACTCTGATCTTCTTTTTATGAGTAGCTAATATATTCTAACAAGAGAATGACACTGATGGACACTGTGTTCTGGGGGGTCTGTGAGGGTAGGGGACCGGGCAGTGTGCTGTGGAATTATACAGTGTAGTGTGGGGTGGGGGCTGTGTGTGTGGATTGTGGTTTGAGTTGGGATAGTGTGTTTGGTTATAGGATTCTGGAGGTGGTTCTGTGTGTGCTTGCACTTGTTACTCTACCCTGCTCTGGTTGCCCTCTGCTGATTCTGTCCTTGTCTCTCTCCCTAGCCCCTTTTGCTTCTGTGTCCTCTCCCTCAGCTGCTGTTGTTCTGTTCTTGTTCTGTCTCGGTCTAGGAACGCCCTCTTGCATGTTGACGATTCCTTCAGCCGTGGTTTCTCTTGCAGGATCCTGTTTTGCACTGTTTCTGTCTTGAAAATCTGCTTAACACGACGATTTCTCCCCTTCACGTACTCCCCTATTCTCTGAAAATTTACTATCTCAGTCATGTCCTCCTCCTCCTGTTTTTCATCCTGCAGTCTTTCATTGTATGTCCTGCCCTCACTCTCCTGAAGCCCATGAATAAACACTGACTTCTCCCTCTCCTCCTCCCATTGCCTTTCT
>WNWK01036956.1:0-18808 GCA_009830355.1 Cherax destructor
ATTTAAAATATGTAAATAATTTTACAATTTATAATTTTATTATTTTTGACATTTAAATTTTCAAGATTTTTGAAAATTTTTAGAAAATACTATGTAATTCTAAAAAAATATAAAATTTTGTTATTCCATTTTCTTGCGAATTTATTAATATATCTAATATTTTCTAAATGTTTAAGAAAAGCATAAACCTCTAAAAGAAAATATAAAATGATTTTCAATTTTTCAGTTTATGTTTATTTTAAAATAATTAAATATTTATAAAATGATTTTTATAAATTAAGGGTTTTAAAAATATGAAATAATAATAAATTTAAAATCTAAAACTTATTTTATTGATTTTTGAATAGATTTTAATTTTTAAACTTTTTTTTTTAAAATAACTATATAACTTCAAAAATCATAAAATTTAATTTTCATATTTATCAGTAGAAATTTTTTAAAAGTTGAAAACTTATTTTAGTAAAAATGAGTTAGCTTAAGAAAATCTAAACGTCAAATTCCATAAAATCAATTTTAGGCAATTTTCTAGTTTTAATGTTTCAGTATTTTGGAAATATATGAAATATTCTAAATTAATATTGATTATATAGATTAATGGGATTTTAAAAATATTAAATATTTAAATATTAATGCTTAAATTATTTTATTATTTTTGAATTTAAATTTTAAGTTTTTAAAAATTTTTTAATAAATATCTATATAAGCTTAAAAGAAAATCATATTTTGCTACTTTCTAATTATTCGTAAATTTTTTAAAATTGATAATCTAAGATTTTCTAAAAATGGTTTTAACATCAAACGTCAAATCTAAATATGATAAAATACATTTTAGCAATTTTTTGATTTTAATGTTTCATATTTTGAAAATAATATGAAATATTTAAAATATTTATTTTATAATTTTTAATAGATTTTTAAAAATATTAATAATTTAAATATTAAAAATGTATAAAACTTATTTTATTGCATTTTTTGAGATTTGCATTTTCAAGGATTTTCTGAAAACTATTTTTTAGATAAAATAACCTATGAGTAAGCTTAAAAAAAAATCATAAAATTTTCTATTTTCATAAATTTATTGAGTGAAATTCTATTTAAAGTCTAAAATGATTTTAGCTAAAAATAGTTTGATAAAAGCACTCAAACATTAAATTTCGAAGCTTTAAAATCATTTTTGAATTTTCTGAATTAATTTATAAATTTATTTTTAAAATATTAAATATTTTAAAATATTGATTTTATAATTTTATATTTTAAAAATATTAAATAATTTATAAATTAAAAATGCTAAAGTATTTTATTGATTTGACGATTTTAGATTTTCAAGATTCTAAAAACAATTTTGATAAAATATCCTATAAACTTAAGAAAATCATTAAAATGTATTTTCCATATTTAAGCATAAAATTTATTTAAAGTGAAATCTAGATTTTACTAAAATGGTTAAAAAAATACCTAAAATCGTCAAATATGCATTAATGTTTCATTATTTTCGAATATAATTTTCATATTTGAAAATATATAAATTTTTAATTGATTTTAAATTTAATATTTTTAAAAATATGTAAAAATTTATAATATTAAAATTTAAACTTTTATGCATTTTTGACATTATTTTCAAGATTTTCTAGATAACTTTTTAGAAAAATAAATATGAATTCCCTAAAAATCGTAAAATTTCATTTCCATAAATTTAATTAGCAGAAATTTATTTAAAAGTCTGAAATCTAAGTATTTAGCTAAAAATAGTTTTCAAAGCATCAACTTTAAACGTCGAATATCAATAAAATAGATTTTAGAATTTTCTGATTTTAATTTTCATGTATTTTTCAAAAATAATATGAAATATTCTATAAAATATTGATTTTTATAGATTTTTAATGGGATTTTTAAAATATGTAAATAATTATAATATTAAAAATGCTATAAAACTTATTTTATGCATTTTTGAAGATTTAAGGCATTTTCAGATTTTCTAAAACTATTTTTAGATAAAATATACTATGATAAGCTTCTAAAGAAAATCATAAAATTTTGCTACTTTTCCCATAAATTTCAATTGCAGTAAAAATTTTATTTAAAAGTGTGATAATCTAAGTATTTTAGCTAAAAATGAGTATTGCCAGAAAAGCACTCAAACTCTAAAACGTCGAAATATGCAATAAATACGATTTTAGCACATTTTGACTTTTAATGTTTCATTATTTTGAAAATAATATGAAATATTCTATAAAAATATTGATTTTTATAAATTTTTAATGGGATTTTTAAAAATATGTAAATAATTTATAAATATTCAAAATGCTATAAAACTTGATTTTATTGCATTTTTGACGATTTAAGGCATTTTCAAGGATTTTCTGAAAAACTATTTTTTTAGATAAAATATACCTATGAGTAAGCTTCCTAAAAGCAAATCATAAAATTTTGCTTACTTTTCCCATAAATTTCAATGCAGTGAAATTCTATTTAAAAGTGATAATCTAAGTATTTTAGCTAAAAAATGAGTTTTACAGAAAAGCACTCAAACCACTCTAAAACGTCGAAATATGCAATAAAATCATTTTAGCACATTTTCTAGCTTTTAATTTTCATGTATTTTTCGAAAATAATATGAAATATTCTATAAAAATATTGATTTTTATAAATTTTTAATGGGATTTTTAAAAATATGTAAATAATTATAAATATTCAAAAATGCTATAAAACTTATTTTATTGCATTTTTGACGATTTAAGGCATTTTCAAGGATTTTCTGAAAAACTATTTTTAGATAAAATATACCTATGAGTAAGCTTCTAAAAGAAAATCATAAAATTTTCTACTTTTCCCATAAATTTCAATTGCAGTAGAAATTCTATTTAAAAGTGTGATAATCTAAGTATTTTAGCTAAAAATGAGTTTCCAGAAAAGCACTCAAACCGCTCTAAAACGTCGAAATATGCAATAAAATACGATTTTAGCACATTTTCTGAGCTTTTTAATGTTTCATGTATTTTTCGAAAATAATATGAAATATTCTATAAAATATTGATTTTTATAAATTTTAATGGATTTTTAAAAATATGTAAATAATTAATAAATATTAAAAATGCTATAAAACGTTATTTTATTGCATTTTTGACGATTAAGGCATTTTCAAGGATTTTCTGAAAAACTATTTTTAGATAAAATAAACCTTGAGTAAGCTTCCTAAAAGAAAATCATAAAATTTTGCTAACTTTTCCATAAATTTCAATTGCAGTAGAAATTCTATTTAAAAGTTTGAAATCTAAGTATTTAGCTAAAAATGAGTTTTGCAAAAAGCACTCAAACCGCTCTAAAACGTCGAAATATGCATAAAATGCATTTTAGCAATTTTCTGAGCTTTTAATGTTTCATGTATTTTTGAAAATAATATGAAATATTCTATAAAAATATTGATTTTATAGATTTTTAATGGGATTTTTAAAAATATGTAAATAATTTATAAATATTAAAATGCTATAAAACTTGATTTATTGCATTTTTGACGATTAAGGCATTTTCAAGGATTTTCTGAAAAACTATTTTTAGATAAAATATACCTATGAGTAAGCTTCTAAAAGAAAATCATAAAATTTTGCTACTTTTCCCATAAATTTCAATTTTTGCTTACTTTTCCATAAATTTCAATTGCATGAAATTCTATTTAAAGTGTGATAAATCAGTATTTGCTAAAAATGGTTTGCCGAAAGCACTCAAACCGCTCTAAAACGTCGAAATATCAATAAAATCGATTTGCATTTTCATTTAATGTTTCATGTATTTTCGAAAATATATAAATATTCATAAAATATTGATTTTATAATTTTAATGGATTTAAAATATGTAAATAATTAATAAATATTAAAATGCTATAAACTTATTTATTGCATTTTGACAGATTAAGCATTTTCAAGGTTTTCTGAAAAACATTTTTGATAAAATAACCTATAGTAAGCTTCTAAAGAAATCATAAAATTTTCTACTTTTCCATAAATTTCAATTGAAAATTTATTTAAAAGTTGATAATCTATATTTTAGCTAAAATGAGTTTACAAAAACACTCAAACCCTCTAAAAGTCAAATATGCAATAAAATCATTTTAGAATTTTCTAGCTTTAATGTTTCATGTATTTTGAAAATAATTAAATATTCAAAAATATTGATTTATAAATTTTAATGATTTTTAAAAATATAAATAATAATAAATATTAAAATGCTATAAAACGTTATTTTATTGCATTTTTGACGATTAAGCATTTTCAAGGATTTTAAACGTTTTTATGCATTTTTGAGATTAAGATTTTAAGTTTTCTGAAAACTTTTAGATAAAATAACTATATAAACTTCTAAAAAAAATCATAAAATTTGCTTACTTTTCATAAATTTAATTGCGTAGAAATTTATTTAAGTTGATAATCTAATATTTTAGCTAAAAATGAGTTTGCAAAAGCATCAAACGCTCTAAAACGTAAATATGCATAAAATCATTTTAGACATTTTTGATAATGTTTCATGTATTTTCGAAAATAATATAAATATTCTTAAATATTATTTTATAATTTTAATGATTTTTAAAATATGAAATAATATAATATTAAAATGTATAAACTATTTATGCATTTTGACGATTTAAGATTTCAGGATTTTCTGAAAACTTTTTTGTAATAATACTATGAGTAACTTCTAAAAAAATCATAAAATTTTTACTTTTCATAAATTTCAATTGCAGTAAAATTCTATTTAAAGTTGATAATCTAAGTATTTAGCTAAAAATGAGTTTTCCAGAAAACACTAAACCTCTAAAACGTCGAAATATGCATAAAATACGATTTTAGCACATTTTTCTGATTTTATGTTTCATGTATTTTAAAATAATAAATATTTATAAAATATTATTTTATAATTTTTAATGGATTTTAAAATATGAAATAATTATAAATATTAAAATGCTATAAAACTTATTTTATTGCATTTTTGAATTAGCATTTTCAAGGATTTTCTGAAAACTATTTTTAGATAAAATACTATAGTAACTTCTAAAGAAAATCATAAAATTTGCTACTTTTCCATAATTTCAATTGCAGTAAATTCTATTTAAAGTTTGATAATCTAAGTATTTTACTAAAAATGAGTTTTCAAAAAGCACTCAAACCTCTAAAACGTAAATATGAAATAATTTTAGCATTTTCTGATTTTAATGTTTCATGTATTTTGAAAATAATATAAATATTCTAAAAATATTGATTTTATAATTTTTAATGGGATTTTAAAAATATGTAAATAATTATAAATATTCAAAATGCTATAAACTTATTTATTGCATTTGACGATTAAGCATTTTCAAGGTTTTCTGAAAACTATTTTAGATAAAATAACCTATGGTAACTTCTAAAGAAAATCATAAAATTTGCTTACTTTTCCATAAATTTCAATTGAGAAATTCTATTAAAGTTGATAATCTAAGTATTTTAGCTAAATAGTTTTGAAAACACTCAAACCTCTAAAACGTCAAATATCATAAAATCATTTTAGCATTTTCTGAGCTTTTATGTTTCATGTATTTTCAAAATAATATGAAATATTCTATAAAATATTGATTTTATAAATTTTAATTGGATTTTTAAAAATATAATAATTATAAATATTAAAATGTATAAACTTTATTTATTGCATTTTGACGATTTAAGGCATTTTCAAGATTTTCTGAAACATTTTTGTAAAAACCTTATAACTTCCTAAGAAATCATAAAATTTGCTACTTTCATAAATTTCAATTGCAGTAGAAATTCTATTTAAAAGTTGATAATCTAGTATTTTAGCTAAAATGAGTTTCAGAAAAGCACTCAAACTCTAAAACGTCGAAATATGCAATAAAATCATTTAGCTTTTTCTGACTTTTTAATTTTCATGTATTTTCGAAATAATATAAATATTCTATAAAATATTGATTTTAATTTTAATGGATTTTTAAAATATTAAATAATTTATAAATTTAAAATGCTATAAACTTATTATTGCATTTTGAATTAAGATTTTCAGTTTTCGAAACTATTTTTAATAAAATACCATGTAATTAAAAATCATAAATTTACTTTTTATAAATTTCATTAGTGAATTTTTTAAATGTGAAATCTAGTATTTAGCAAAAATAGTTTGAACCTAAACCTCTAAAGCGAAATATAATAAATACATTTTAGCAATTTTTCTGATTAATGCATTTTTGAAAATATTATGAATATTCTATATATTGATTTTATAAATTTTAATGGTTTTTAAAAATATGTAAATAATTTATAAATATTAAAATGCTATAAAACTTATTTATTGCATTTTTTAGATTAAGGCATTTCAAGGTTTTCTGAAAACATTTTTTTAGATAAAATATACCTTAGTAAGCTTCTAAAGAAAATCATAAAATTGCTTACTTTTCCATAAATTTCAATTGCATAGAAATTCTATTTAAAGTGTGATAATCTAAGTATTTTAGCTAAAATGAGTTTTGCCAAAAAGCACTCAAACCGCTCTAAAACGTCGAAATAATAAAATCATTTTAGCAATTTCTGACTTTTTAATGTTTATTTTTGAAAATAATATGAAATATTCTAAAAATATTGATTTTATAAATTTTAATAATTTTTAAAAATATTAAATAATTTATAAATATTAAAATGCTATAAACTTATTTTATTGCATTTTTGAGATTAACATTTTCAAGGTTTTGAAAACATTTTTAGATAAAATATACCTATGAGTAATTCAAAAAAATCATAAAATTTTTACTTTTCCATAAATTTCAATTGCATAGAAATTCTATTTAAAATTGATAATCAGATTTTAGCTAAAAATGAGTTTTCAGAAAGCACTAACCCTCTAAAACGTCGAAATATCAATAAAATAGATTTTAGCAATTTTCTACTTTTAATGTTTCATGTATTTTGAAAATAATATGAAATATCTATAAAAATATTGATTTTATAATTTTTAATGGATTTTTAAAAATATTAAATAATTATAAATATTAAAATGCTATAAACTTATTTTATTGCATTTTTGACATTTAAGGATTTAAGATTTTCTAAAACTATTTTAGATAAAATAACCATATAACTCTAAAGAAAATCATAAAATTTTTACTTTTCATAAATTTCAATTGCAGTAGAATTTATTTAAAAGTTTGATAATCTAAGTATTTTAAAAAATGATTTTCAAAAGCATAAACTCTAAAGTCGAAATATGCATAAAATGATTTTACATTTTCTGACTTTAATGTTTCATGTATTTTCTGAAAATAATATGAAAATTCTATAAATATTGATTTTATAAATTTTTAATGGATTTAAAATTAAATAATTTATAAATATTCAAAAATGCTATAAACTGATTTATTGCATTTTTGACATTAAAAGCATTTTCAGGATTTTCTGAAACTATTTTTTTAGTAAATATACTATAGTAAGCTTCTAAAAGAAAATCATAAATTTTTAGCTTTTCAATAAATTTCAATTGAATAAATTCTATTTAAAGTTGATAATCTAGATTTTGCTAAAATGAGTTTTCAGAAAACTCAAACCATTAAACGTCGAAATATGCAATAAAATACATTTTAGAATTTTCTGACTTTTTAATGTTTCATGTATTTTTGAAATAATATGAAATATTTATAATAATATTATTTTATAAATTTTTAATGATTTTAAAAAATTAAATAATTATAAATATTAAAATGCTATAAACTTGATTTTATGCATTTTTGAGATTTACATTTTCATGATTTTCTGAAAATATTTTTTAGATAAAATATAACCTTTAGTAAGTTCTAAAAAAATCATAAAATTTTACTTTTCCATAAATTTCAACGTAGAATTCTATTTAAAATGTGATAATCTAAGTATTTTACTAAAAATGAGTTTTGCAAAAAGCACCTCAAACCGCTCTAAAACGTCAAAATATGCAATAAAATCATTTTAGCAATTTTCTGATTTATTATTTTGAAATAATAGAATATATAAATTATTTATAATTTTAATGATTTAAATAATATAAATTAAAGTAAACTTATTTATGATTTAGATTGATTTCAGTTTTCTGAACATTTTTGATAAACCATGAGTCTCAAAATCATAATTCATTCCATAAAAGAGAAATTTTAAGAACTAATTAGCAAATGAGTTTAACTAACTTAACGCGAATAAAAAAAATTTACACATTTTCTGTTTAATGTCATTTAAAATAATGATTTAAATATTGATTATAATTTAATGATTTTTAAATATAATAATTAAATTAAGTAAATTTTATTTATTTAAGTTAAATCTGAAACTATTTGAAAATACAGGTAGAAATCATAAATTTTTCATATAAGAAATTAAGTGAAATCTATTAGCAATATAAAACCAAACCTTAACGAAATACATAATAATTAGAATTTGATTTATGTCATGTATTTGAAATAATATGAAATATTTAAAATATTATTTTATATTATGATTTTTTTGACGATTTAGATTTTCAGATTTTCTGAAAACTATTTAGATAAAATAACCTATGAGTAAGCTTCCAAAAGAAAATCATAAATTTGCTTACTTTCCATAAATTTCAATTGCAGTAGAAATTCATTAAAAGTGGATAATCAAGTATTTTACTAAAAAGAGTTTGCAGAAAAGCACTCAAACGTCTAAAACGTCGAAATATGCAATAAAATACGATTTTAGCACATTTTTCTGAGTTTTTAATGTTTCATGTATTTTCGAAAAATATAAATATTCTATAAAATATTGATTTATAAATTTTAATGGATTTTTAAAATATGTAATAATTATAAATATTAAAATGTATAAAACTTATTTTATTGCATTTTTAATTTATATTTTCAAGGTTTTCTGAAAACATTTTTTTTTGATAAATATATATGAGTAAGCTTCCAAAAGAAAATCATAATTTGCTAACTTTTCCATAAATTCAATTGCAGAAATTTTTTAAAAGTGTGATAATCAAGTATTTAGCTAAAAATGAGTTTGCCAGAAAAGCACTAAACCACTAAAACGTCGAATATGCAATAAAAGATTTTAGCACATTTTTCTGATTTTTTTTTTTTTTTTTTTTTTTTTTTTTTTTTTTTTTTTTTTTTTTTTTTTTTAAAAAAAAAAAAAAAAAAAAAAAAAAAAAAAAAAAAAAAAAAAAAAAAAAAAAATCTAAGAAAATCATAAAATTTGTTACTTTTCCATAAATTTCAATGCAGTGAAATTCTATTTAAAAATGTGATAATCTAAGTATTTTAGCAAAAATGAGTTTTGCCAGAAAGCACTCAAACCTCTAAAACGTCGAAATATGCAATAAATACGATTTAGACATTTTCTAGCTTTTAATGTTTCATGTATTTTTCGAAAATATAAATATTCTAAAAAAATATTGATTTTTATAAATTTTTAATGGGATTTTTAAAAATATTAAATAATTAAAATATTAAAATGCTATAAAACTTATTTATTGCATTTTTTGACGATTAAGGATTTTCAGATTTTCTGAAAACTATTTTTTAGATAAAATAAACCTATGAGTAAGCTTCCTAAAAAACAAAAATTTTTAATTTCATAAATTTATGCATAGAAATTCATTTAAAAGTTTGAAATCTAGTATTTTAGCCCCCCCCCCCCCCCCCCCCCCCCCCAAAAAAAAAAAAAAAAAAAAAAAAAAAAAAAAAAAAAAAAAAAAAAAAAAAAAAAAAAAAAAAAAAAAAAAAAAAAAAAAAAAAAACTTCCTAAAAAAAATCATAAAATTTTGCTTACTTTTCCCATAAATTTCAATTGCAGTAGAAATTCTATTTAAAAGTGTGATAATCTAAGTATTTTAGCTAAAAATGAGTTTTACCAGAAAAGCACTCAAACCGCTCTAAAACGTCGAAATATGCAATAAAATCATTTTAGCACATTTTTCTGAGCTTTTAATGTTTCATGTATTTTTCGAAAAATATGAAATATTCTATAAAAATATTGATTTTTAAATTTTAATGGATTTTTAAAAATATAAATAATTAAAATATTAAAAATGCTATAAACTTATTTATTGCATTTTTGACGATTTAAGGCATTTTCAGGATTTTCTGAAAACAACTTTTTTTAGATAAAATAACCTATGAGTAAGCTTCCTAAAAGAAAATCATAAAATTTTGCTACTTTTCCATAAATTTCAATTGCAGTAGAAATTCATTTAAAAGTTGATAATCAAGTATTTTAGCTAAAAATGAGTTTTGCAAAAAGCACTCAAACCGTCTAAAATGAATATGCAATAAAATGCATTTTAGCAATTTTTCTGAGCTTTTAATGTTTCATGTATTTTTGAAAATAATATGAAATATTCTATAAAATATTGATTTTTATAAATTTTTAATGGATTTTTAAAAATATGTAAATAATTATAAATATTAAAATGCTATAAAACTTATTTATTGCATTTTTGACGATTTAAGGCATTTTCAAGATTTTCTGAAAAACTATTTTTAGATAAAATATACCTATGAGTAAGCTTCTAAAAGAAAATCATAAAATTTTGCTACTTTTCCATAAATTTCAATGCATGAAATTTATTTAAGTGATATAGATTTAGCTAAAAATGAGTTTTGCAAAAAGCACTCAAACCACTTAAACGTCGAAATATGCAATAAAATAATTTTAGCAATTTTTTGAGTTTTTAATGTTTCATTATTTTGAAAATAATATGAAATATTCTATAAAATATTGATTTTATAATTTTTAATGGATTTTTAAAAATATTAAATAATTTATAATATTAAAAATGCTATAAAACTTATTTTATTGCATTTTTTGACGATTTAGCTATTTTCAAGGATTTTCTGAAACATTTTTTTAGATAAAATATATGAGTAAGCTTCTAAAAGAAAATCATAAAATTTGTATATTTTCCCATAAATTTCAATTGCAGAAATCTATTTAAAAGTGTGATAATCTAAGTATTTTAGCTAAAAATGAGTTTTGCAGAAAAGCACTCAAACTGCTCTAAAACGTCGAAATATGCAAAAAATCGATTTTAGCACATTTTTCTGAGCTTTTAATGTTTCATGTATTTTTCGAAAATAATATGAAATATTCTATAAAATATTGATTTTATAAATTTTTAATGGATTTTTAAAAATATGTAAATAATTTATAAATATTCAAAAATGCTATAAAACTTGATTTTATTGCATTTTTTGACGATTTAAGGCATTTTCAAGGGTTTTCTGAAAACTATTTTTTAGATAAAATATACCATGAGTAAGCTTCTAAAAGAAAATCATAAAATTTTGCTTACTTTTCCATAAATTTCAATTGCAGTAAAAATTTATTTAAAAGTGTGATAATCTAAGTATTTTAGCTAAAAATGAGTTTACCAGAAAAGCACTCAAACTGCTCTAAAACGTCGAAATATGCAATAAAATCGATTTTAGCACATCTATTTAAAAGTGTGATAATCTAAGTATTTTAGCTAAAAATGAGTTTTGCCAGAAAAGCACTCAAACCGCTCTAAAACGTCGAAATATGCAATAAAATACGATTTTAGCACATTTTTCTGACTTTTTAATGTTTCATGTATTTTCGAAAATAATATGAAATATTCTATAAAATATTGATTTTTATAATTTTTAATGGGATTTTAAAAATATGAAATAATTTATAAATATTAAAAAATGCTATAAAACTTATTTTATTGCATTTTTGACGATTTAAGGCATTTTCAGATTTTCTGAAAAACTATTTTTTTAGATAAAATAACCTATGAGTAAGCTTCCTAAAGAAAATCATAAAATTTTGCTTACTTTTCCCATAAATTTCAATTGCAGTAGAAATTTATTTAAAAGTGTGATAATCTAAGTGTTTTAGCTAAAAATGAGTTTTGCCAGAAAGCACTAAACCGCTCTAAAACGTCGAAATATGCATAAAATACGATTTTAGCACATTTTTTTGAGCTTTTAATGTTTCATGTATTTTTGAAAATAATATGAAATATTCTATAAAATATTGATTTTTATAATTTTTAATGGGATTTTTAAAATATGTAAATAATTTATAAATATTCAAAAATGCTATAGAAACTTATTTTATTGCATTTTTGACGATTTAAGGCATTTTCAAGGATTTTCTGAAAACACATTTTTTTAGATAAAATATACCTATGAGTAAGCTTCCTAAAAGAAAATCATAAAATTTTGCTTACTTTTCCCATAAATTTCAATTGCAGTAGAAATTCTATTTAAAAGTGTGATAATTCTAAGTTTTAGCTAAAAATGAGTTTTCCAGAAAACACTAAAACCGCTCTAAAACGTCGAAATATGCAATAAAATACGATTTTAGCACATTTTTCTGAGCTTTTTAATGTTTCATGTATTTTTCGAAAATAATATGAAATATTCTATAAAAATATTGATTTTTATAAATTTTTAATGGGATTTTTTAAAAATATGTAAATTTAAATTATAAATATTAAAAATGCTATAAAACGTTATTTTATTGCATTTTTTGACGATTTAAGGCATTTTCAAGGATTTTCTGAAAAACTATTTTTTTTAGATAAAATAAACCTATGAGTAAGCTTCCTAAAAGAAAATCATAAAATTTGCAAACTTTTCCAATAAATTTCAATTGCGTAGAAATTTATTTAAAAGTGTGATAATCTAAGTATTTAGCTAAAAAATGAGTATTACCAGAAAAGCACTCAAACCGCTCTAAAACGTCGAAATATGCAATAAACGATTTTAGCAATTTTTCTGAGCTTTTAATGTTCATGTATTTTCGAAAATAATTGAAATATTCATAAAAATTGATTTAAAATTTAGGATTAAAATATGAAATAATTATAATATTAAAAAATGAAAATTTTAAAGCATTTTTGAAGATTAAGGCATTTTAAGGAGAAAATATTTTTGATAAAATAAACTTTATCCAAAAGAAAATCATAAAACTTGCTAATATAAACATTTCAGTAGAAATTTAAAGTTGAAAATAGGTATTTTAGTAAAAATGAGCAATGGGCTAGTAACCCCTTCTCCTGTACAAATCTACTAAAAACGAGAAGAAGAAAAACTTTATAAAATTAGGTTGTCTGAATGTGCGTGGATGTAGTGCGGATGATAAGAAAGAGATGATTGCCGATGTTATGAATGAAAAGAAGTTGGATGTCCTGGCCCTAAGCGAAACAAAGCTGAAGGGGGTAGGCGAGTTTCAGTGGGGAGAAATAAATGGGATTAAGTCAGGAGTATCTGAGAGAGTTAGAGCTAAGGAAGGGGTAGCAATAATGTTGAAGGATCAGTTATGGAAGGAAAAGAGGGAATATAAATGTGTAAATTCAAGGATTATGTGGATTAAAATAAGGGTCGGATGCGAAAAGTGGGTCATAATAAGCGTGTATGCACCTGGAGAAGAGAGGAGTGTAGAGGAGAGAGAGAGATTTTGGGAGATGTTAAGCGAATGTATAGGAACTTTTGAACCAAATGAGAGAGTAATTGTGGTAGGGGACCTAAATGCTAAAGTGGGAGAAACATGCAGAGAGGGTGTAGTAGGTAAGTTTGGGGTGCCAGGTGTAAATGATAATGGGAGCCCTTTGATTGAACTTTGTATAGAAAGGGTTTAGTTATAGGTAATACATATTTTAAGAAAAGAGGATAAATAAGTATACAAGATATGATGTAGGGTGTAATGACAGTAGTTTGTTGGACTATGTATTGGTAGATAAAAGACTGTTGAGTAGACTTCAGGATGTACATGTTTATAGAGGGGCTACAGATATATCAGATCACTTTTTAGTTATAGCTACAGTGGGAGAAAAAGGTAGATGGGATACAAGGAAAATAGAATCAGTAAGTAAAAGAGAGGTGAAGGTTTATAAACTAAAAGAGGAGGCAGTTAGGGTAAGATATAAACAACTATTGGAGGATAGATGGGGTCGAAAATGTATGGGGTAGATTTAAAAATGTAGTGTTAGAGTGTTCAGCAGAAGTTTGTGGTTACAGGCGAGTGGATGCAGGAGGGAAGAGGAGCGATTGGTGGAATGATGATGTAAAGAGAGTAGTAAGGGAGAAAAAGTTAGCATATGAGAGGTTTTTACAAAGTAGAAGTGATGCAAGGGGGGAAGAATATATGGAGAGAAAAAGAGAGGTTAAAAGAGTGGTGAAGCAATGTAAAAGAGAGCAGATGAGAGAGGGTGAGATGTTATCAGCAAATTTTGTTGAAAATAAGAAAAAGTTTTGGAATGAGATTAATAAGTTGAGGAAGCCTAGAGAACAAATGGATTTGACAGTTAAAAATAGGAGAGGAGAGTTATTAAATGGAGAGTTAGAGGTATCGGGAAGATGGAGAGAATATTTTGAGGATTTGTTAAATGTTGATGAAGACAGGGAAGCTGTGATTTCGTGTGTAGGGCAAGGAGGAATAACATCTTGTAGGAGTGTGGAAGAGCCAGTTGTGGGTGTAGGGGAAGTTCGTGAGGCAGTGGGTAGAATGAAAGGGGTAAGGCAGCTGGGATTGATGGGATAAAGATAGAAATGTTAAAAGCAGGTGGGGATATAATTTTGGAGTGGTTGGTGCTATTATATAATAAATGTATGGAAGAGGGTAAGGTACCTAGGGATTGGCAGAGAGCGTGTATTGTTCCTTTGTATAAAGACAAAGGGGACAAAAGAGAGTGCAAAAATTATAGGGGAATAAGTCTGTTGAGTGTACCTGGTAAAGTGTATGGTAGAGTTATTATTGAAAGAATTAAGAGTAAAACAGAAAGCAGGATAGCAGATGAACAAGGGGGCTTTAGGAAAGGTAGGGGGTGTGTAGACCAAGTGTTTACAGTGAAACAAATAGGTGAACAGTATTTGGATAAGGGTAAAGATGTTTTTGTGGCATTTATGGATTTGGAAAAGGCGTATGATAGGGTAGATAGGGGGCAATGTGGCAGATGTTGCAGGTGTATGGAATAGGAGGAAGGTTACTGAAAGCAGTGAAGAGTTTTTATGAGGATAGTGAGGCTCAGGTTGAGTGTGTAGGAGGGAAGGGACTATTTCCCAGTAAAAGTGGGCCTTAGACAAGGATGTGTGATGTCACCGTGGTTGTTCAATATATTTATAGATGGGGTTGTAAGAGAAGTGAATGCGAGGGTCTTGGCAAGAGGTGTTGGGCTAAAAGATAAAGAAGCAAATACAAAGTGGGAGTTGTCACAGTTGCTTTTTGCTGATGACACTGTGCTTTTGGGAGATTCTGAAGAGAAGCTGCAGAGGTTGGTGGATGAATTTGGTAGGGTGTAAAAGACGAAAATTGAAAGTGAATATAGGAAAGAGTAAGGTGATGAGGATAACAAAAGAATAGGTGACGAAAGATTGGATATCAGATTGGAGGAGAGAGTATGGAGGAGGTGAATGTATTCAGATATTTGGGAGTGGACATGTCGGCGGATGGGTCTATGAAGGATGAGGTGAATCATAGAATTGATGAGGGTAAAAGGGTGAGTGGAGCACTTGGAGTCTGTGGAGACAAAGAACCTTGTCCATGGAAGTAAAGAGGGAATGTATGAGAGTATAGTTATACCAACGCTCTTATATGGGTGTGAAGCATGGGTGATGAATGTTGCAACGAGGAGAAGGCTGGAGGCAGTGGAGATGTCATGTCTGAGGTCAATGTGTGGTGTGAATATAATGCAGAGAATTCGGAGTTTGGAAATTAGAGGAGGTGGGATTACCAAAACGATTGTTCAGAGAGCTGAGGAGGGGTTGTTAAGGTGGTTTGGACATGTAGAGAGAATGGAACGAGACAGAGGACTTCGAGAGTGTATAAATCTGTAGTGGAGGGAAGGCGGGGTAGGGGTCGGCCTAGGAAAGGTTGGAGGGAGGGGTAAAGGAAGTTTTGTGTGCGAGGGCTTGGACTTCCAGCAAGCATGTGAGCGTATTTGATAGGAGTGAATGGAGGCATATGGTTTTAATACTTGACGTGCTGTTGGAGTGTGAGCAAAGTAACATTTATGAAGGGATTCAGGGAAACCGCAGGCCGGACTTGAGTTCTGGAGATGGGAAGTACAGTGCCGGCACTCTGAAGGAGGGGTGTTAATGTTGCAGTTTTATAACTGTAGTGTAAAGCACCCTTCTGGCAAGACAGTGATGGAGTGAATGATGATGAAAGTTTTTCTTTTCGGGCCACCCTGCCTTGGTGGAATCGGCCGATGTGTTAATAAAAAAAAAAAATACCTATGAGTAAGCTTCCTAAAAGAAAATCATAAAATTATGCTTACTTTTCCCATAAATTTCAATTGCAGTAGAAATTCTATTTAAAAGTGTGATAATCTAAGTATTTTAGCTAAAAAATGAGTTTTGCCAGAAAAGCACTCAAACCGCTCTAAAACGTCTAAATATGCAATAAAATACGATTTTAGCACATTTTTCTGAACTTTTTAATGTTTCATGTATTTTTCGAAAATAATATGAAATATTCTATAAAAATATTGATTTTTATAATTTTTTAATGGGATTTTTAAAAAATATGTAAATAATTTATAAATATTAAAAAATGCTATAAAACTTGATTTTATTGCATTTTTTGACGATTTAAAGCATTTTCAAGGATTTTCTGAAAAACTATTTTTTTAGATAAAATATACCTATGAGTAAGGTTCCTAAAAGAAAATCATAAAATTTTGCTTACTTTTCCCATAAATTTCAATTGCAGTAGAAATTCTATTTAAAAGTGTGATAATCTAAGTATTTTAGCTAAAAAATGAGTTTTGCCAGAAAAGCACTCATACCGCTCTAAAACGTCGAAATATGCAATAAAATACGATTTTAGCACATTTTTCTGAACTTTTTAATGTTTCATTTATTTTTCGAAAATAATATGAAATATTCTATAAAAATATTGATTTTTATAAATTTTTAATGGGATTTTTAAAAAATATGTAAATAATTTATAAATATTAAAAAATGCTATAAAACTTGATTTTATTGCATTTTTTGACGATTTAAGGCATTTTCAAGGATTTTCTGAAAAACTATTTTTTTTAGATAAAATATACCTATGAGTAAGCTTCCTAAAAGAAAATCATAAAATTTTGCTTACTTTTCCCATAAATTTCAATTGCAGTAGAAATTCTATTTAAAAGTGTGATAATCTAAGTGTTTTAGCTAAAAATGAGTTTTGCCAGAAAAGCACTAAAACCGCTCTAAAACGTCGAAATATGCAATAAAATACGATTTTAGCACATTTTTCTGAGCTTTTTAATGTTTCATGTATTTTTGGAAAATAATATGAAATATTCTAAATTAATATTGATTTTTAAAGATTTTTAATGGGATTTTTTAAAAATATGCAAATAATTTATAAATATTAAAAAATGCTATAAAACGTTATTTTAATGCATTTTTTGAAGATTCAAGGCATTTTCAAGGATTTTCTGAAAAACTATTTTTTTTAGATAAAATAAACCTATGAGTAAGCTTCCTAAAAGAAAATCATAAAACTTTGCTAACTTTTCACATAAATTTCAATTGCAATAGAAATTCTATTTAAAAGTTTGAAAATCTAGGTATTTTAGCTAAAAAATGAGTTTTGTCATAAAAGCACTCAAACCGCTCTAAAACGTCGAAATATGCCATAAAATGCAATTTTAGGCAATTTTTCTGAGCTTTTTAATGTTTCATGTATTTTTGGAAAATAATGTGAAATATTCTAAATTAATATTGATTTTTATAGATTTTTAATGGGATTTTTTAAAAATATGTAAATAATTTATAAATATTCAAAAATGCTATGAAACTTGATTTTATTGCATTTTTTGACGATTTAAGGCATTTTCAGGGATTTTCTGAAAACACAATTTTTTTAGATAAAATATACCTATGAGTAAGCTTCCTAAAAGAAAATCATAAAATTTTGCTTACTTTTCCCATAAATTTCAATTGCAGTAGAAATTCTATTTAAAAGTGTGATAATCTAAGTATTTTAGCTAAAAATGAGTTTCGAAAAGCACTCAAACGCTCTAACGTCGAAATATGCATAAAATCATTTTAGCATTTTCTGAGCTTTTAATGTTTCATGTATTTTCGAAAATAATATGAAATATTCTAAAAAATATTGATTTTATAAATTTTTAATGGATTTTTAAAATATGTAAATAATTAATAAATATTAAAATGCTATAAAACTTATTTTATTGCATTTTGACATTTAAGGCATTTCAAGTTTTCTGAAAAACATTTTAGATAAATACCTATGAGTAAGCTTCAAAAATCATAAAATTTGCTCTTTCATAAATTTCAATTGCGGAATTATTAAATTTCTGAAAAACTATTTTTTAGATAAAATAACCTATGAGTAAGCTTCCTAAAGAAAATCATAAAATTTGCTTACTTTTCCCATAAATTTCAATTGAGAGAAATTCTATTTAAAGTGTGATAATCTAGTATTTTAGCTAAAAATGAGTTTCCAGAAAGCACTCAAACCGCTCTAAAACGTCGAAATATGCATAAAATACGATTTTAGCACATTTTTCTGATTTTAATGTTTCATTATTTTCGAAAATAATATGAAATATTCTATAAAAATATTGATTTTTATAATTTTAATGGGATTTTTAAAAATATGTAAATAATTTATAAATATTAAAAATGCTATAAAACTTTATTTTATTGCATTTTTGACGATTTAAGGCATTTTCAAGGATTTTCTGAAAAACTATTTTTAGATAAAATATACCTATGAGTAAGCTTCCTAAAAGAAAATCATAAAATTTTGCTTACTTTTCCATAAATTTCAATTGCAGTAGAAATTCTATTTAAAAG
>WNWK01036957.1:0-18808 GCA_009830355.1 Cherax destructor
GGATTGCCAAAACTATTATCCAGAGGGCTGAGGAGGGGTTGTTGAGGTGGTTTGGACATGTAGAGAGAATGGAACGAAACAGAATGACTTCAAGAGTGTATAAATCTGTAGTGGAGGGAAGGCGGGGTAGGGGTCGGCCTAGGAAAGGTTGGAGGGAGGGGGGTAAAAGAGGTTTTGTGTGCGAGGGGCTTGGATTTCCAGCAAGCATGCGTGAGCGTATTTGATAGGAGTGAATTTAGACAAGTAGTTGGTTGGTAGACAGCAACCGCCCAGGGAGGTACTACCGTCCTGCCAAGTGAGTGTAAAACGAAAGAATGTATTTGTTTTACATGATGGTAGGATTGCTGGTGTCTTTTTTCTGTCTCATAAACATGCAAGATTTCAGGTATGTCTTGTTACTTCTACTTACACTTAGGTCACACTACACATTCATGTACAAGCATATGTATATACACACACCCCTCTGGGTTTTCTTCTATTTTCTTACTAGTTCTTGTTCTTATTTCCTCTTATCTCCATGGGGAAGTGGAACAGAATTCTTCCTCCGTAAGCCATGCGTGTCGTAAGAGGACTAACATGCTGGGAGCAAGGGCTAGTAACCCCTTCTCCTGTATATATTACTAAATGTAAAATGGGAAACTTTCGTTTTTCATTTTGGGCCACCCCACTTCGGTGGGAAACGGCCGACGTGTTGAAAGAAGAAGAAGAATGGAGACAAATGGTTTTTAATACTTGACGTGCTGTTGGAGTGTGAGCAAAGTAACATTTATGAAGGGATTCAGGGAAACCGGCAGGCCGGACTTGAGTCCTGGAGATGGGAAGTACAGTGTCTGCACTCTGAAGGAGGGGTGTTAAGACAGGGAAGCTGTGATTTCGTGTATAGGGCAAGAAGGAATAACATCTTGTAGGAGTGTGGAAGAGCCAGTTGTGAGTGTGGGAGAAGTTCGTGAGGCAGTGGGTAGAATGAAAGGGGGTAATACAATTTTTTTGACCTTCTTATCAGGCTGGTTAGGTTTGATGAGTAATGTTTTGTCTGTTCTCTTGTTATTTGACCCATTCTGTACTGTTTTTCATATAGGTGTTTTATATTAATGGATTTGAGAATACTGGGTGTTATCCAGGGATTGTTTAGTCTCTTAGCTTTGATCTGTTTAGTTTTTTTAGGGCAATGCATGTTATAGAGGTATTGAGTCTGTTTTTAGAAAATTATTAATACAGTGGTACCCCGACTTACGATATTTTTTCATTCCAGAATGCTGTTCAAGTGCCATTACCAAACAAATTTATCCCCATAAGGAATGATGTAAAATAGACTAGTCCTTTTAGACCCCCAAAATTACACTTACAAAAGCATTTAAAAAAATAAACTTACATAAAAGGGTGAGTTTGGGGACCATCGTAAGTCGGGGTACCACTGTACATATGTCAGTATCTGTATAGGTGTCTAACTCAGTTTGCCTGTCGATGTTTGACATAGCTGTTATGAAGTTATTAATAGCTGCCTCATTATGTAGTCTGAAAGTAACTTTAGTAGTCTCTTGGGGTAATTTACCTAGGTTGGTTATGAGAAAGATAGGGTAGTGGTCTGTGGTATTATCTGTAAGTATGCCTGATTTTAGAGGGGATATGGTGTTAGTCCAGATGTGGTCTAATAGGGAGGTACTAGTCTCAGAGATTCTTGTTGGTTTTGTTACTGTTGGTAGGAGTAAGCAGTTGCTCATAGTGTTTGTGAATTCAGTTACTTGTGGGTCCTGATCTTGCAGGAGATTGATATTGAAGTCTCCTGCTAGTATTAAGTGGTCTTTGTTCATGTGTGCATCAGTAATCATACTTCCTAATTTTTCACTAAATTGGCTAATATTTGATTGTGGTACTCTATAGATGTTTATCACTGTGAGAGGTTTTTGTAGGTATTTTGATTTACACTTAGCTATTAAATATTCTCCATGTTCATCTCTTGTGCAAGTATTGTTGTTACATTCAAGCTGGTCTGAATAGTAAATAGTTGTGCCACCCCCTTGTTGGTCTGGCTTATAGTTGTGTATGGCTGTGTAACCAGGAATGCCATAGATATCTGTAGTATTAGGCTTTAGCCAGGTTTCAGTGAGAGCAATGATGGATATACTGGCCTGCAGGGAATTTAATAATGCTATGGGGTCATCATAATGCTTGCTTAAAGATCTGATATTGTAGTTAAAGATAGTTATGTTATTGTTGGCTCTGAGTAGTGCTTTTGCTTGTTCTGCTGTGTAATAATTACAGTTGTTGTTAGGGTCATGTAAGTCATTTAATAAGAGGTTGATGTCTGGATCAATGTTTGGGATCATAAGAATGAGTGTGATTCTATAATTAGACTTAAGAATAGGACAAGTAAAGAGTTCTTAGCATGGGAATTTGTACCTTAGTTATTTTTACAAATGCAAATAAATGAACTGTGGTAGTTATTCTAAAGCTAGAAATAAAGGAGCTAGGGAATATAATAGCAAACAATGAAAGTAAAACAATTTAGCACCTGAGTTAGCACCTTAATTATTTTAATAAAAATTAATATAAGAACTGTGGCAGTTAGTTAATTTTAAAATAAAGAAACTAGGGAATATAATAGTAAACAATGAGAGTAAAACACTTTAGCACCTGAAGTAGCACCTTAATTATTTTTTAAAGCTTAGAGTAAAGGAGTTATTGGATGAAAGGCAGTACTAGGTATTGATTTGTTGAGAACTATTTCAAGAGAGTATATAAATCGGGACTAAATTAAATGGACAGACAGTAAATATGATATAAAATTAATTTAGAAGCAAGATTTGATTTATAGTATAAAGTTTAAGCAAGTAATAGCACTTAAAAAAAGTACATTGTATATGAGGTAGTTGGTACTAGCTAGTAAAAGTTAGTACAAAGAATTGCACAATAATGTAGTAGGAACACTAATATACCACACCTATATTATGTGTTGAGGACAATTGGCTAATCTGTAATGGTAATGTCAGCTTGTCTAAGGAAGTTGGAGAGATCACGTTCGTTTGATATAGGAAATTGCTGACCTGTTGATGCTTTTCGAACCAGTATTTTCCCATCACGAGTGAAGCACTGATGGATTTTGTTCGCCAGTTTAAGTTTTCTCAACCTAAACAGATGGTTTTGACGTTTCCTGGTTAGGCACTCGTTGATGTACAGTCATCCCTTGGTTTTCGATTGTCTCAGTTTTCGCCAATTTTGGTTTTCGATCACTTTTTTCGTGGAAAAATTGTCTCAGTTTTCGCCGAGCCACCCACGCACCTCCCACGCACATTGTCACGCAGTCTAGCATTGTTTATGCTTGAGTGAACATCACCCCAGGAGTTCATACAAAACATTTATTAACAATTCATTGTTTTTGGCTCTTGATTATTGTGTGTGACTACTAAATAAGCTACCATGGGCCCAAAGAAAGCTCCTAGTGCTAGTTCTTTCGTAAAGAAAGTGAGGAACACCGTAGAAATTAAGAAATAATAGAAAAAATATGGTAGTGGTGTACGTATTGCCGTGCCAGGATATACAAGAAAAACCCATCAACCATCAGTTCCATTGTGGCGAAGAGAAAAGAAATCACGGAAGCTAATGTTGCGAAAGGGGTGAATACGATAACGAAACAGAGATCACAAACAATTGAAAATATGGAGAAATTGTTATTGGTGTGGATAAACGAAAAACTGCTAGCAGGTGATAGTGTTGTGCAATCCATCATATGTGAAAAAGCAAGGCAGTTGCATGCCGATCTTGTCAAGAAAATGACTGAAACAGTGTTGATGTTAATGAATTTAAGGCCAGCAAAGGCTGGTTCGAAAACTTCAAGAAGCGAAGTGGCATACACAGTGTTGTAACGCATGGTGAGGGTGCCAGTTCAGATAAACATTGGGCTGAAAAATTTGTGCTTGACTTTAAAGAATATGTAGAGGCAGAAGAATTCCAACCCCAACAAGTGTTTAATTGTGACGAAACAGGCCTCTTTTGGAAGAAAATGCCAAGGAGGACCTACATCACGCAGGAGGAAAAGGCAATGCCAGGACACAAGCCTATGAAAGACAGGCTATCTCTAATGTTGTGTGGTAACGCTAGTGGGGATTTCAAAGTGAAACCTTTACTGATGTATCACTCTGAAAATCCCAGAGTGTTCAAGAAATACAGTGTTGACAAGAGTAAATTGTGTGTGATGTGGAAGTCTAATGCTAAGGCATGGGTCACTAGGGAAATTTTCCTGGAATGGTTTAATCAAGTGTTTGGCCCCAGTGTGAAGAAATATCTATTGGACAATAAATTGCCACTTAAATGCCTCCTGGTAATGGACAATGCTCCTGCTCATCCTCGAGACTTGGAAGACCAATTGTCTAAGGATTTCAAATTTGTAACAGTTAAGTTCTTGCCTCCTAACACCACTCCTCTCCTCCAGCCCATGGACCAGCAGGTCATTGCAAACTTCAAAAAACTGTACACCAAAGCAATGTTTCAAAGGTGCTTTGGTGTGACCAATGACACTGCATTGACCCTCAAAGAGTTCTGGAAGGATCACTTCGATATCTTCCATTGCATAGGCCTTATAGATAAAGCTTGGCAGGGAGTGACTTCCAGGACGATGAACTCTGCTTGGAGAAAGTTGTGGCCAGATTGTGTCCCAGAGAGGGATTTTGAAGGGTTTGCGGCTGACCCTGAGGAGCCTATGGAAGTTGTGGAAAGTATTGTGGCATTGGGGAATTGCATGGGGTTGGATGTGAGTAGCCAGGATGTGGAAGAGTTGGTGGAGGACCACAATGAAGATCTAACCACTGAAGAGCTGCAAGAGCTTGAGCTGCAACACCATCAAACAACAACTCAGGAAATTGCTTCAGTGGAGGAAGAGAGATGTAAGGTGCCTTCTTCAGAGATTAAGGAGATTTGTGGAATGTGGAGTAGGGTGCATTCATTTGTGGAGGAACATCACCCTGACAAAGATGTTGCAATCCGTCTCATCAACATGTTCAATGACAATCTCTTTTCCCATTTTAAGGACATTTTAAAGAGCCGCCAGACACAGAGCTCTCTGGACAGATATTTAGTGCCACAGGTGTGCAGTGACTCTCAAGCTGGTCCTAGTGGGATTAAAAGACAAAGAAGGGAAGTGACCCCAGATGAGGACTTGATACCTAGAGTTCTTATGGAGGGGGATTCCCCTTCCAAAAAATAGGGTCTCTTCCATCCAGCAACATCAGTCTTCAATAAAGGTAAGTGCCACATAGAGTTCATTCATTTGTGCATGTAAATCTATCTCTAAGGCCCCCAATTTTTTTTTTCCAAACTTCTAGGTTTCTGGAACGGATTAATTGAATTTCCATTATTTCTTATGGGGAAAATAGTTTTGGTTTTCGCCGATTTTGGTTTTAGTTGATCCATCTGGAACGGATTAAACGCAAAAACCAAGGGATGACTGTACACTCCATTTTTCATTCTAATTGCTGTTTGAATTAGGTCCTTTTTTGTATCATATGAATGAAGGCTGATCATAATACTATGTTTACCTTGTTTTCCTAGCAATTGTGTTTCTTTGATTTCATTACTTTGCACATTAACTCGTAGGTGGTCTTGTAATATGTTGATAGCAGTTTCCTTGCACTGGGATTGAGTTATGTCTCTGGGAATGTGATTGCTGTTTATTATAATTGCATCAGACAAGTTATCTTGTTCGATTTTGTCATCTTGAAAATCAAGATATTCATTAACCCTTTTAGGGTCCGTGCCGTAGTTCTACGGCTTTGAGTTCTGGGTCCAAACCGTAGTTCTATGTCATGAGCTCAGCTCACTCAGATAAGCTTTGAGCGGTAAATTTGGGCCTAGATATGAGAGAATACATCTATGTGGTAAGTGTGCACCACATAAAACAAATCCTGCAGCACACAGTGCATAATGAGAGAAAAAAAAATGAAACCCGTAATTTTCTATTAAAATAGCGACTTTGCAATGTTTTTCATATATCTTTTATAGTTGTATTTGCGATTTCTTGGTCTCATTTTATAGAATGGATATAGAGATGATTTTGATTGGTTTTAGTACTGGAAATGGCTTGAAACTGAGCTCAAAGTAGCGGAAATGTTCAATTTTTGCCGATAATCAAGAGTAAACAAATGACCTCACACGTCTAATACACGCCAGCTGGTAGGTCTGATATACGTTCACAAATGTGGTGATATTATTTGTATAATTATTACAATATTGCATAACATTAAATCTTTCATTTTTTGGTTTGAATAAAAATTCATTATGTGAATAAAAAATCCCTTGCATACATATCATGTATGCCATAGAATTTGTACCAGTTATCAATGAATGGGATTGCAAGTTCCTTGCAGTACCTGTCTAGCCAGCAATTTATACCAATTGCCCTAGACATCCATTCATTGCCCACTCCCTTTCTAGGCAAGATGCTACATATGATTGGGATCCCTCCCTTAGACCTGACTACTTCTATGGCTGACCTGTATTTATCCAGTAGCTCCTGTCTCCTGCCCTTCCCAATGTCATTTCCACCAGCACTAAGACAGATAATGGGCTTGTTCCCATTACCTGACATAATATTATCCAACCTGCTGACTATGTCACCAACACCAGCTCCTGGGAGGCACACCCTCTGTCTGACCTTCCTATCTCTGTTACAAAAAGCACAGTCCATATATCTTACCTGAGAATCTCCCACAATCAGAATATACCTACTTTGATTAGCAGGGGAGTCAGTGGTACCTTTAACCTCACTAACCACTGAAGTACACTCTTCCTGGAGAACAGAGAATCGATTTCCTACCTTCACATCTTTTCTATTAACCTTCCTTCTTCCTGAATTGTGAACAACTTGCCACTTAAAGCGGCTGCCACTCTCACTGTTGGTAACCATTTCCTCCTTACCAGCACCAACCATCTCACACTCACTCCCAAACCCATCTTGGCGAAGCTTCAGCCTCCTATTTTCCTCCTGAAGAAGTAGAACCACCTCCTTCTAAAACAGTGCAGCAAGGCATGTGCTCGGTAACACTCCACGTTAATTCCCAGACACCTTAGGACAGGTATATCAGGGGCCCAAGACTGTTCAACTGCCTCCCAGAATACATAAGGGAATTACTAATAGACCCCTGGCTGTCTTCAAGAAGGTGCTGGATAGGTACCTAAAGTTATTATCTGATCAGCCAGGCTGTGGTTGGTATGTCAGTTTGTGTGCAGCCAGCAGCAATAACCTGGTTGATCAGGCCCTGATTCATCAAGAGTCCTGGTCACAGGATGGGCTGCAGGGGCATTGATTCCCGAAACCCTCTCCAGGTATACTCCAGGTATCAGAACATAAAAATTATGTAAATTAAAAAAAAGATAAAAGTATATCGACAACATTTCTGCAAGCAGCAGGACTCCATGTTGCCGTCAGGTGAACATCCAGTGTCAAGTTCGCCGCCTTATATCTCGATAAGTACTGGTGCTAAAAAATTTTTGTTTTGTCTTGTTACACACAGAAAATTGCCCTCTTTGTTTAAAAAAAAAATTCATATTCTGAGTGCTAGCAGTGGAAACATAGATCAACGTTTGGACAGTTAATGGGTTAAAAGCATCAAGGGTTTACAGTACAGGAGGGCCCAGCATACTCGGCACCATCTTTTCTGTGTTTCACATTTTTATTGGCTTTCAGTTGAACCATTGTTCATTATGTCTGGTGCTTTTACCACTTTTCCGCACAACAGTTGTGTAAGGGAAGGGCGACTGGCGTCGTATTTTAAGGCAAATATTTTACTTTTTTATCGGTTTTGTTTATTCCTAGTTCTTCATGATGGTGTAAACAGGTTATCAGGCATTTCAAATACATTAGATAATGAAAAAATGCTCTTTTCCACTCACCAGCGATTTTTGATTATCGCACAAAGTCAGGAACCTAAGAGTCATACAGACATTGCCCTCCTGTACTTGCTTAGTCATTTATCTCATTCCCTTTCCCTTCCCTTCCGCATGGTAAAGATAATGCAGAAGTGTAGCTGCTAGGTATATGCACATTTTGAAGTTACTTTCTTGGATTTCAATAAATTTGTTCCATATGACAGTGATAAATTACAGTCAGTATCATTTTTCTTTAATTAGTTGTATTTTTCTCTTTCTCTCTCACTCTAGGCATATAAATTATTTGAAAACGATAAACCCAAAAGATCTTAATAAAATGAAGACTATGGAAAAGAATCTGAGAAGAAAGAGGCAACGGCGATACTTTCAGCGAAGAAAAAACATTGAAGGGGAAAAACTTGGAAAGCCTAAAATGCCTTTTAATTCTTTTATGATGTTTCAAGAGTTGCTGAAGATACCAGAACTGAGTAGAAAGGTACAGTATTTAAATATTTCATTATCTTACTTCATGACATGTCTAATTTTTAAGAAGTAGTGATTACAATGATACACCTGAAGAGTGGGAATAAGTGAGGTGATGCTTGAAGATACAGTAGACCCTCATTTAGCACGGTAGTTACGTTCCTGAAAACGTCGTTTTAGGTAAAATCGTGTTATATAATTACAAGAACTTATGGGAAAAATAGGGTTATGTTCCTGGGAGTCCCCAAAAAGCCAAACAAGTTTTTTTAGACCAACAGATCTTGCAAAAATTGAAGAAATAATAGTATTTCTTACCTTAAATTGTGGGTAATGATGTTTGTGGATTGTAGTGAAGAGTGGATATGGATGGTGTGGCCCTACTGGGCTGAGGTGGATGGTTGTTGGTTGTCGGTAGAAGTGGATGGTAGAGGTCCTGGTGCTGAAGTCGATGGTTGTATTGGTGTGTGCATAAATTCTGTAATGGATCTCTGGGCTCTTTTATTCTGCATTTCATTATACAGCTGACGGTAAGGCATCATCAGCTGGTCTAGACCCCGTTTCAAAGCCCTGCTTCTAGCTTTGTCATGGTCCTCTTCAATGAAAAAGTCTGCTAGTTTAGCAGCAACATGGAACTGCTCACGTAACTGCTGCAATGTTAACTGTTTTTCTTCAGGTTCTTCTTCATCTTCTTCTGTTATCTCCCTCCCTTGTATCTGTGCATCAAACTCTGCCAACATTTCCTCTGGACTCATGTCTTCATCATTATCTTCTAAGAGTTCATTCACATCATCTTCATTCATATCTTCAAAACCATCACCTGGTAATCTCCTTGCCAGCTGAACAATTTCCTGA
Source organism: Cherax destructor (assembly GCA_009830355.1). Taxonomy (NCBI): domain Eukaryota; kingdom Metazoa; phylum Arthropoda; class Malacostraca; order Decapoda; family Parastacidae; genus Cherax; species Cherax destructor. Next base: position 9,196 of record WNWK01036957.1, read on the forward strand.
ACCTGACTCTCAAGCAAGGGAAAACCAGTGAAACAATTAACTACAGAAGGCCATAACTTTCCCAGCCTGCATTTAATGTTGATTGGGGCACTTCATTCCATGCACTTCTAGCATAGCTGATGGCATCTGCAATGTTAAATTTTCTCCAGAAGCTTGGTACTGCCAGGTTGGAGTCAGAGTCCATTGATGCAACTAGTTTTTATAACTTTTTTGTGTAGTTACACTTGAATGTCTGAATAACTCCCGATCCAGTGGTTGTATCAGAGATGTTGTATTTGGAGGTAAAAATACAACTTTTATATGTGGGGTCACATCCAGCAAAGCTTGTGGATGAGTACGGAATTATCAAGAATGAAGAGAGCCTTGAATGCAAGGTTCTTGCTGTGCAGGTAAAACTTGACTTCAGGAATAAAGTGATGCTTAAACCAGTCAATAAATATTTCCTCTGTCATCCATGCTGACTGGTTTGACTTCCAAATTACTGGTAAGGTGTTTTTATCCACACCTCTCAAAGGACGAGGAGTCTTAGAGCGGTAAATAACCATGGGCTTACACTTGAAATCACCTGATGCATTACCGCAAAGGAGCAAGGTGAAGCGATCCTTTGCTGCCTTGAAGCCTGGTGCACTTTTCTCTTGCTGACTGATATAAGTTCGTGTTGGCATTTTCTTCCAGAAAACACCTGTCTCGTCAGCATTAAACACTTGCTGTGGCTTATAGCCACCATCAGAAATAAGTTCCTGAAATTCAGCAGGAAATTATTTGCTGCTGTATGATCAGCTGAAGCACTTTCACCAGAAAACTTAATATTATGCAACTTATTATGCAACTTAAAGTTGTGAAACCAGCCTGCGCTAAACACACACTCATTTTCAGGCCTTCCTTCCTTGTCACACACTGCTTTAAACAACTGTAATGCCTTTTCCCTAATTAAGATGAAATTAAGTGGTGCACCTTTCTTTGTTTTCTGTTCGATCCACTCAAGCAACAAGTTTTCTGTTTTATTTACTTGTTGGGACCTACGTGTCATTCTTTTCATGAGGTCACATTTTGGGTTATTCATTACACAAGCTCGTATATTCGCCTCATTCTTCCTAATTGTACGAACTGACGCTTCATTAACGCCATAGGCCCTCACTATATCCACCACACGTGAGCCACTCTTAAGCTTATCTAATATCTCAATTTTCTTGGTAATTCCTAGACTTGAACGCTTAAACCTTTTCTTATCACTTGGTGGAACACTTGTATGCTTACTGGGTGCCATGATTGCTTGGCAGATTTATCAAAATGCAGTGAAAATGAGAAAATGTATGTAAATAAACACAGCGATCTTCCCGATTATTGTTGTCCTGCACGTGTACGAACCAAACTGAACGGTGGGAGGGATGCGTGGGTGGGTGAGGGGTGGCTGGGGATAGCACTAGGACTTCCCCACTGACTCAATGGTTTAGCCCACCGCTGCAGGCGACCGCGCGCTCAAAATTTTTCCCCTCCAGTGAATCGCGTAATATAAGGTTTACGTCGTGTTAGATAAAAATGTGCCGCAATTCTTCAATGCGTAATACCCAAACGCGCAACATAAAGTCGTGCTAAATGAGGGTCTACTGTATCACAAAAAAGGCATGAAATTGAGTTTTAAAGGTTTTCTATACGTACTTTGAAATGTATAAAAGTATTGGGCTCATAAGCCTTGATAATGAATCTCTTCTGTGGTCATTACTATATCAAAATCTAAATTTTGCTTCTAAGAAGCATAAATAGAAGTTACAATGTTTGAGTTTACAGTTCATTTGGTTATTGTTATGATTTTGTGGTGCTGTGTGACCCTTGCTGTCCTCCTCCTCCTCCTCCTCCTGTATATGTGTAACCATTATTACATAGGTGTGACCCCAGTTAAGTAAGGTATAAATGAAAACTAAAATATTAACTAACACATCTACAGCTCACCAATGTTTTTCTAGGAATTTTTATTAGAATCCGGCCGCAGATGGCATAGTTTGCCTGAAGATGAGAAAGAGGTGTTCCTCAAGAAGGCTAAACAAGACGAGACCAGTACGAACATGATCTCACAGAATGGGAGGCCAAGTGAGTAGTGTTCTCATTATACCTTGTATTAAGCTTGAAGAATAGTAGTGACTGCTAGTACAGTGGACCCTCGGTTTTCGTTCACCTCCAAACTCGAACAATTATGTAAGTGTATTTTCGTAAGTGCTTTTGTAAGTGTATTTATGAGGGTCTGAAATTACTAATCTGATTTACATTTGTCCTTATGGGAACAAATTCGTTCGGTAACGGCACTCAAACAGCATTCTGGAAAGAATTTTCAACGAAAACCGAGGGTCCACTGTATTTACTTTTTCACTTTCTTGATCTTTTGCTTCTCTACATCATGATTGAACTTTGGAAATGTTCTTGTGTATAGTTTTTTAATTGTATAGTTTCTCTCCTTGATATGCTAGTTTTTCATTATTGCTTTCTCTGCTAGCTCTTTTATTTAGTTTCCCATTACGTATCTTTAATTTGATGTCTCATTTCATTCCCATTATTTATACATTTTAATGTGTTTCTTTTATTCCTTTTTCTATATCCCCCATAATTTTTTCTATATTACTTTTGACCTAGTGCTTCTATATGCCCCGTTCCTCCTCCCTAACACTGGGTCACCTTAGCACAGTGGCCGGGGTCAAACGACGAGTGCATAACTAGAACCTACAACTCTGCAAAATTTGCAATGATACTACATCTAGTGTGAAGGAATTGTGGATATTGTTTGACTATAGCTAATGGATTTAGAATTGCATTCATTATTATATGTCATGGGACCATTAATAATATTACCTCATCAATTCAAGCTATGAACATAAGGGTTCCTCAGGGCATCACCCTGACCTGCTACTATTTCTCATATTCATTAGTGACCGTCTCTCTTACAACTCTCATTGCCTCATCATTTCACTAATCGCTCCTCTCCTACACCAACCCTTCTCTTTATACAGGTCGGCCATCACAAATCCGGCAATCAGTCGTCACCAACCTGCTGCTACTGTTTGGTGGCGCTACTCTGCATAAGTCATTCCAATTTCTTTTTCTCCATTTATTGTTATAACTTGCTTACTTTTAGCCCTAGCCATGGTTCCAATGAATAAAAGAAGTGCTTCTCATTGTGTAAAGCACATACACAGTACATTGTACATAAAAGATAAGGTGGCTTTGAAGTCACTGATGGTTGCCATGAGCTCAGTCTCGTGATGCAGGGAATATGTTTTATTATTATGCTAATATCAACACTACTGCTTATTTACCTATCACAATTGGTATAATATGACAAAAACAATATAAATAACATAAACACGCTGGATAACACGTATATCTAGCTACTTCTACTTACACGTAGGTCACACTACACAGGCATGCACATGCATATATATCATACACACATCTAGGTTTTTCTTCTTTTTCTTAATAGCTCTTGTTCTTCTTTATTTCCTCTATTGTCCATGGGGAAGTGGAAAAGAATCCTTCTTCCGTAAGCCATTCGTGTATAAGGCGACTAAAATGGCGGGAGCAATGGGCTAATAACCCCTTCTCCTATACACATTTACTAAAAAAGAGAAGAAGAAAAACTTTATAAAACTGGGTTGTTTGAATGTTCGTGGATGTAGTGCGGATGATAAGAAAGAGATGATTGCTAATGTTATGAATGAAAAGAAATTGGATGTCCTGGCCCTAAGCAAAACAAAGATGAAGGGGGTAGGTGAGTTTCAGTGGGGAGAAATAAATGGGATTAAGTCAGGAGTATTTGAGAGAGTTAGAGCTAAGGAAGGGGTAGCAATAATGTTGAAGGACCAGTTATGGAATTAGAAGAGGGAATATAAATGTGTAAATTCAAGGATTATGTGGATTAAAATAAGGGTCGGATGCGAAAAGTGGGTCATAATAAGCGTGTATGTATTGTGTGGGTCTTGGGAGAGATATATAGGTTGCCAAAGACACTTCTTGTAAGGATGGATCAAACTCTGTTACAATAGGTAACTCAACTTCTGATTGAGGAGGATCTACACTGGTATCAACAAATGATACTTGGGGGTTTCTCAACACTTGTCGTGTACGCAAGGAGTAACGACATATGCACCTGGAGAAGAGAGGAGTGTAGAGGAGAGAGAGAGATTTTGGGAGATGTTAAGCGAATGTATAGGAACTTTTGAACCAAGTGAGAGAGTAATTGTGGTAGGGGACCTAAATGCTAAAGTAGGAGAAACATATAGAGAGGGTGTGGTAGGTAAGTTTGGGGTGCCAGGTGTAAATGATAATGGGAGCCCTTTGATTGAACTTTGTATAGAAAGGGGTTTATTTTTTTTTTTTTATTAACACACTGGCCGATTCCCACCAAGGCAGGGTGGCCCGAAAAAGAAAAACTTTCATCATCATTCACTCCATCACTGTCTTGCCAGAAGGGTGCTTTACACTACAGTTATAAAACTGCAACATTAACACCCCTCCTTCAGAGTGCCGGCACTGTACTTCCCATCTCCAGAACTCAAGTCCGCCTGCCGGTTTCCTGAATCCCTTCATAAATGTTACTTTGCTCACACTCCAACAGCACGTCAAGTATTAAAACCATATGCCTCCATTCACTCCCATCAAATACGCTCACACATGCTTGCTGGAAGTCCAAGCCCCTCGCACCAAAACTTCCTTTACCCCTCCCTCCAACCTTTCCTAGGCCGACCCTACCCCGCCTTCCCTCCACTACAGATTTATACACCTCGAAGTCACTCTGTCTCGTTCCATTCTCTCTACATGTCCAAACCACCTCAACAACCCCTCCTCAGCTCTCTGGACAATCGTTTTGGTAATCCCGCACCTCCTCCTAATTTCCAAACTCCGAATTCTCTGCATTATATTCACACCACACATTGACCTCAGACATGACATGTTATAGGTAATATATATTTTAAGAAAAAGAGGATAAATAAGTATACAAGATATGATGTAGGGCGTAATGACAGAAGTTTGTTGGACTATGTATTGGTAGATAAAAGAGTGTTGAGTAGATTTCAGGATGTACATGTTTATAGAGGGGCCACAGATATATCAGATCAATTTTTACTTGTAGCTAAAATGGGAGTAAAAGGTAGATGGGATACAAGGAAAATAGAAGCAGTAAGTAAGAGAGAGGTGAAGGCAGTTAGGGTAAGATATAAACAACTAAAGGAGGATAGATGAGCTAGTGAGAGTGTAGGCAATGGGGTCGAAGATGTATGTGGTAGGTTAAAGAATGTAGTGTTAGAGTGTTCAGCAGAAGTTTGTGGTTACAGGAAAGTGGGTGCGGGAGGGAAGAAGAGCGATTGGTGGAATGATGATGTAAAGAGAGTAGTAAGGGAGAAAAAGTTAGAATATGAGAGGTTGTTACATAGTAGAAGTGATGCAAGGAGTGAAGAGTATATGGAGAGAAAAAGAGAGGTGAAGAGAGTGGTGAAGCAATGTAAAAAGAGAGCAAATGAGAGAGTGGGTGAGATGTTATCAACAAATTTTGTTGAAAATAAGAAAAGAAAAAGTTTTGGAGTGAGATTAATAAGTTGAGGAAGCCTAGGGAACAAATGGATTTGACAGTTAAAAATAGGAGAGGAGAGTTATTAAATGGAGAGTTAAAGGTATCGGGAAGATGGAGGGAATATTTTGAGGAGTTGTTAAATGTTGATGAAGACAGGGAAGCTGTGATTTTGTGTATAGGGCAAGGAGGAATAACATCTTGTAGGAGTGTGGAAGAGCCAGTTGTGAGTGTGGGGGAAGTTCGTGAGGCAGTGGGTAGAATGAAAGGGGGTAAGGCAGCTGGGATTGATGGAATAAAGATAAAAATGTTAAAAGCAGGTGCGGATATAGTTTTGGAGTGGTTGGTGCTATTATTTAATAAATGTATGGAAGAGGGTAAGGTACCTTGGGACTGGCAGAGAGCTTGTATTGTTCCTTTTTATAAAGGCAAAGGGGACAAAAGAGAGTGCAAAAATTATAGAGGAATAAGTCTGTTGAGTATACCAGGAAAAGTGTATGGCAGAATTGTTATTGAAAGAATTAAGAGTAAGACGGAGAGCAGGATAGCAGATGAACAAGGGGCTTTAGGAAGGTAGGGGGTGTGTAGACCAAGTGTTTACAGTGAAACATATAGGTGAACAGTATTTAGATAAGGGTAAAGAGGTTTTTGTGGCATGTAGGATTTGGAAAAGACGTATGATAGGGTGGATAGGGGCAATGTGGCAGATGTTGCGGTGTATGGAATAGGAGGTAGGTTACTGAAAGCAGTGAAGAGCTTTTATGAGGATAGTGAGGCTCAGGTTAGAGTGTGTAGGAGAGAGGGAATTATTTCCCAGTAAAAGTAGGCCTTAGACAAGGATGTGTGATGTCACCATGGTTGTTCAATAGTATATTTATAGATGGGGTTGTAAGAAAGTGAATGCGAGGGTCTTGGCAAGAGGTGTGGGGTTAAAAGACAAAGAATCAAATACAAAGTGGGAGTTGTCACAGTTGCTTTTTGCTGATGACACTGTGCTTTTGGGAGATTCTGAAGAGAAGTTGCAGAGGTTGGTGGATGAATTTGGTAGGGTATGTAAAAGAAGAAAATTGAAAGTGAATATAGGAAAGAGTAAGGTGATGAGGATAAAAAGATTAGGTGACAAAAGATTGGATATCAGATTGGAGGAGAGAGGATGAGGAGGTGAATGTATTCAGATATTTAGGAGTGGACATATCAGCAGATGGGTCTATGAAGGATGAGGTGAATCATAGAATTGATGAGGAAAAGGGTGAGTGGAGCACTTCAGAGTCTGTGGAGACAAAGAACTTTGTCCATGGAAGTAAAGAGGGAATGATGAGAGTATAGTTATACCAACACTCTTATATGGGAGTGAAGCATGGGTGATGAATGTTGCAATGAGGAGAAGGCTGGAGGCAGTGGAGATGTCATGTCTGAGGTCAATGTGTGGTGTGAATATAATGCAGAGAGGTCGGAGTTTGGAAATTAGGAGGAGTGCGGGATTACCAAAACAATTATCCAGAGGGCTGAGGAGGGGTTGTTGAGGTGGTTTGGACATGTAGAGAGAATGGAACGAAACAGAATGACTTCGAGAGTGTATAAATCTGTAGTGGAGGGTCGGCCTAGGAAAGGTTGGAGGGAGGGGAAAAGAGGTTTTGTGGAGGCAGGGGCTTGGATTTCAGCAAGCATGCGTGAGCGTATTTGATAGGAGTGAATGGAGACAAATGGTTTTAATACTTGACGTGCTGTTGGAGTGTGAGCAAAGTAACATTTATGAAGGGATTCAGGGAAACCGGCGCCGGACTTGAGTCCTGGAGATGGGAAGTACAGTGTCTGCACTCTGAAGGAGGGTGTTAATGTTGCAGTTTTATAACTGTAGTGTAAAAGCACCCCTCTGGCAAGACAGTGATGGACGAATGATGATGAAAGTTTTTTTTTTTGGGCCACTCTGCCTTGGTAGGAATCGGCCGATGTATTAATAAATAAAATAAAAAAAAACATGGAAAAACTCCAGAATGAATAATATTTGGCATGATACTAAGTGGTTCGACGGAGGTATGAAGAGGATATGGGATACAATTACCATTCTCCTATCCCTGTCTTGAGGGCTTATATTAGAGAAAACAGAGTGAGCACAGGACTAACTGTGATATACACTCGTAATCACCATAAAACTGAAACAAAAAAGCTATTTTCTCTACTTAGATTATCATACATAGCAGCATTTGTGTAGAGAACCTAGGATAACCCAAAAAGTCAAAGTGACTTATTTCCAGTACCTGGCTTGGGCTTGCCATATTTATTTTTTGGGAAATATTTTTTTGGTTGTTTGTTGGGCTATCTTATTGAAATTGGGCAATGTGTGATGGAAAGATGCTTCTAACGTACACCAAAATTGAAAGAAATCAGATGGTAAATAACGGAGTTCACTTCTCAGCCATTACCCGCCCCTTAGCTGTATATTTTGTATGTTTTTTATGGTTGTTTTCTCGTTTTTGGTCTCATTTGATAGAATGGAAGATATATTACAGAAATAGATATGATTTTGATTGGTTTCATGATGAAAAGTACTTGAAATTGAGCTCAAAGTAGCGAAATGTTTGATTTTTGCTGATGTTCAATGAACTTTCTTGTGTAAGTCAAGTTGGTTAACTATATTTAATGTATTCTAACCTGACTACTCTGTAATCTTGGCAAACTCAATAATCCGCACACTACAGGTCCCAGTGATGCTGGATTTGTGATCCGACCTGTAAAACTTCTGCTGCACACACACTATCACTGCATTCTTAAATCAATGCCATACCTCAACTATCTCGTCATTACCTATTCTCACTAGCCCATCTTTCTGCCAACATTTGCTTTATCTTACCTAATACCTTCTCCAGTTTATAAACTTTTCTTTTCCCTTTTATGTTGATCCATACTTTTATACCCCATTTACCCCTTTTTTCTCACTGTTCTACAACTAAATAAAATCTTATATATCTGTTGCCCCCCAATAAAAATGCACATCCAAGTCTTCCCCTCAACCTTTTTTCCACCAATACAGTGGACCCCCGGGTTACCCCTTTTCCCCTTTCCCAAAAGTGTTCGGCCCTTACCCGGCAATTTGTTCCTTTAAAGGGAAAAATGTAAATTAGATTAGTCCTTTTTTACCCCAAAAAAACACTTACAAAAACACACAGTAGATCGTCATTTAACGAGATTATGTTGCTTTCGTATTGCGATTGAAGAATTTCCCCATTATTATCTAACCGTAAAAAAGTATTCAGTTTGCGGGGGGGGAAAAAAAATTTAAATCCAGGTCCTTCCCAAAAACCCTCCCCATAACAGAATATTTGCCCAACCCCAAAATTTTTAAAACTCCCCCCAAACAATAAGCTTCGATAATTCTATTCACTCATGCCAAATCCCCTCAAATAAAATCATGTGTTGGGAAAAAATCCCTGGTGGTTTGTGTGGGGAAAATCCTGGCTGGTTTTGTGGGGGAATATCCTGGCTGGTTTGTGTGGGGAAGTTTCCCGGCTGGTTTTGTGGGGAAGATCCTGGCTGGTTTGTGTGGAAATCCTGGCTGGTTTGTGGGGAAGTATCCGGCTGGTTTTGTGGGGAAATATCCTGGTGGTTTGTGTGGGGGAAATATCCTGGCTGGTTTGTGTGGGGGAAATATCCTGGCTGGTTTTGTGGGGAAGACCCCGGCTGGTTTGGGGGAAACCCTTTCTGGGTGTGAGGGGTGGCCCTTGCCCATAAACAATGGCTTTGTTTATGGGGTGACACTCCCCAAACCCTTTATTATCTCTGTCATATTTTTATTAATTTGGGGGTCTTTATCATGTGCTCGTTATTTATTTAACCTAATATTTTTTAATAAATATGATAGGTGGTAACTTTTTGATAGTAATAATAAGTAATTATTACAATATTTTAGTGCGGTGAGCTCACACCCCCCACACGCCATGGTGGTCCGGAGTAACTAGCTGGGGGACCAGCCCGCTCCCTCATAGCACCGCCAACCATTCAATACTCCCGAATATAATATAAGTTTTTATTAATTTGTGCATCTTTATCATGCTTCTCCCC
>WNWK01036958.1:0-2500 GCA_009830355.1 Cherax destructor
CCGATGTGATTCTCCTCATTATTTTCACATCATCCGCGAATAGAGACACTTCTGAGTCTATCCCGTCCGTCATGTCATTTACATATACCAGGAATAACACTGGTTCTAGGACTGACCCCTGCGGTACACCACTCGTAACAGGCGCCCACTGTGATACCTCACCACGCACCATGACCCGTTGTTGCCTCCCTTTGAGGTATTCCCTGATCCATTCCAGTGCCCTTCCTGTTATACCTGCTTGTTCTTCCAACTTCTTTACTAATCTCATGTGAGGAACTGTGTCAGAAGGCCTTCCTGCAGTCCAGGAAAATGCAATCAACCCACCCTTCTCTCTCCTGCCTTACCTCTGTTACTTTATCATAGAACTCTAGGAGGTTTGTTACACAGGATTTGCCTTCCCGGAATCCATGCTGTCTGGTGTTTATTATCCTGTTCCGCTCAAGGTGTTCACCATTCTTTTCCTGATGATTTTCTCCAGGACTTTGCACACTATACATGTAAGTGACACCGGTCTATAGTTTAGTGCCTCTTTTCTGTCTCCTTTTTAAAAATGGGGACTACGTTGGCCTTCTTCCATACCTCAGGTAGCTGCCCAGTTTCAAGGGATGTGTTGAATATTGTGGTAAGTGGCACACTCAGTACCTCAGCTCCTTCCCGAAGAACCCACGGGGAGATATTGTCCGGACCCATCGCCTTTGAGGTATCGAGGTCACTGAGTAACTGCTTCACTTCCTCCTCAGTTGTGTGTATGCCCTCTAGCACTTGGTACATCCCTTGTTGGTGACGAACCATGTCCTGTCTACCCAGCTGCCTTCCTTCCTCCATTGTGAATACTTCCTTAAACCTCAAGTTGAGCTCCTCACATACCTCTTGATCATTACTTGTGAGTTCCCCATCTTCTCTCCTCAGCCTTATCACCTGGTCCTTGACTGTTGTCTTCCTTCTGATGTGACTGAACATCAGTTTGAGTCGGACTTAACTTTCGATGCTATGTCGTTTCGTACTGTTTCTGGGCCTCCCTCCGTACTTGTGCATACTCGTTTCTAGCTCTTCTACTAATCTCTTTGTTTACTTGGGTTCTTTGCCTTCTGTACCGTTTCCATTCTCTGATACTCTGATTCTTTGCCTCCCTGCACCTTTGGGTAAACCAGGGGCTCTTTCTGGCCTTCCCATTTAAACATTTGCCTCTGGGTATAAACCGTTCCTCTGCCTCCTTGCACTTTGCCCCTACGTATTCCATCATTTCATTTATTGTCAGTCCTTCCATTTCCCTTTCCCACTGGATGTCCTGCAGGAAACTCCTCAAGCCCGTGTAGTTTCCTCTTTTAAAGTCTGGTTTGTCTCTATCGGTACTGTTTCCCCTCTCCACATGTAGCTCTACAATGTACTCAAAGCTAAGCACCATATGGTCACTGGCTCCCAGGGGGCTCTCGTGCGTTATGTCTTCAATATCTGAGCTGTTCAGGGTGTGTGTGTGTGTGTGTGTACTCATCTAATTGTGGTTGTAGGGGTCGATTCATAGCTCCTGGCCCCTACTCTTTACTGTTCCATGTTTGTACTCACCTATTTGTGTTTGCAGGGGTCGAGACTCAGCTTAGCTCCTGTGTGTACTCACCTAGTTGTGGTTGCAGGGGTCGAGTCATAGCTCCTGTGTGTACTCACCTATTTGTGGTTGCAGGGGTCGAGTCATAGCTCCTGGCCCTGGTGTGTGTGTGTGTGTGTGTCTACACGCCCACCTTGTAAGTAACAATGTCGCCAGTTAATTGTTACTTTAACCTCATCCCGTAGCAGAATACTTGGCACCAGCAGCGTCAGGACAAGCCAAGCATAAATAAATGTTCAGCCACAGAGCAGTTATATATATATATATATATATATATATATATATATATATATATATATATATATATATATATATATATATATATATATATATATATATGTATGTATAATGTATATAGTACTAATACTACTACTAATAATGTCAATAATTTTATTATAAGACTGTATCCTTAAGGCACACTTGCATATAAAGATACTGAATAATATGATCAAATATCCCTTAATATTCCCGAGTATTATGGCCCTGGTGCACTCCGGGAATACCAGATATTATATTCAGTTCTCTCCACTCCTAGTCAAGTCTGTGAGTCCAAGACTCTCACTCTGAACAAGGTGGACTTTCCTACGTTTATTTATGCTTGTGAGAAGCGTCAGTCTCGTTATAACAAACACCCTCCTTCTGAATGACGTCTTCCAGACTTACGTCTGTCAACGCCGACTCCCAAACTTTCCTGAGTTAAAACTTAGAAACGAAATTGCGTCAGTATTGAGAATTCCCAACTAGCGTGACTTTTTCCAAGAGGGGGGTGCTTCGCTGCTAGCCATGGGCTCTTCATTCGAGGAACTGGATCTGAAAGGGAGATATGGTAAAGTTTACAACCTTAGCTCATCAGATAACAACTCATCCTCAAAATTTAATATTAAATCAAAATAATAA
>WNWK01036958.1:7500-18807 GCA_009830355.1 Cherax destructor
GGTCTTGCTATGTTGGTCTTGCTATGTTGGTCTTGCTATGTTGGTCTTGCTATGTTGATCTTGCTATGTTGGTCTTGCTATGTTGGTCTTGCTATGTTGGTCTTGCTATGTTGATCTTGCTATGTTGATCTTGCTATGTTGGTCTTGTTATGTTGGTCTTGCTATGTTGCCTTGATCCAAGAAAATGGAGCGAACCCTCCCACCCTCTGTCTACCAGTCTGCTGAAACTTATTGACTCCTTTAGGTTTTGCGCTTCCTCGTGAATTACGTAATAATAATAATAATAATAATAATAATAATAATAATAATAATAATAATAATAATAATGGTTAGAAGTATTAGTTTTGAATGTGATACTGAGAAAATGGAAGGAATATATTAAATAATAGGATATAGTGAAGGTCAGTGTGTGACCAGGACTCATATATATATGGCTTACTGATAGTGGTGTTACTGGCGTTGTTACTGGTGATACTGGTGGTGTTCCTACTGGTGGTGGTGTTGGGCCAGGTGTTACCGAAGATACTGGAGGTCACTGCTAATGATCACTCCAAGGTCTCTCTTTTCCTATGCCTCACCTGCCAGGTGACTCTGAGTTTCTAAGATCATTGTTGTTGTCACAGCAATTCGTGTTTTCTCTGTCAGGAAATAATTTCGCCAGATGTGCGAGACGAGGTTCACCTCGTCCAGGTCCATCTCAAGACTTTCTGGACTTTTGTTATTTGGGGTCGCCAAGCAAACAACGGGGTTTTTATGGTGGTTTTAGTTGAAGTTCGTTGATGTAAACAATGATATATGTGTGAGAAGGAGAATGATAAGGAGGAAGACCTCCACTCGTTACCTTCAACCAGAGACTGAGGAACGACCCCTGAGGACCTCCACTCGTTACCTTCAACCAGAGACTGAGGAACGACCCCTGAGGACCTCCACTTGTTACATTCAACCAGAGACTGAGGAACGACCCCTGAGGACCTCCACTTGTTACCTTCAACCAGAGACTGAGGAACGACCCCTGAGGACCTCCACTTGTTACCCTCAACCAGAGACTGAGGAACGACCCCTGAGGACCTCCACTTGTTACCTTCAACCAGAGAGTGAGGAACGACCCCTGAGGACCTCCACTTGTTACCTTCAACCAGAGAGTGAGGAACGACCCCTGAGGACCTCAACTTGTTACCTTCAACCAGAGACTGAGGAACGACCCCTGAGGACCTCCACTTGTTACCTTCAACCAGAGACTGAGGAACGACCCCTGAGGACCTCCACTTGTTACCCTCAACCAGAGACTAAGGAACGACCCCTGAGGACCTCCACTTGTTACCTTCAACCAGAGACTGAGGAAGGACCCCTGAGGACCTCCACTTGTTACCTTCAACCAGAGACTGAGGAACGACCCCTGAGGACCTCCACTTGTTACCTTCAACTATAGAATGAGGAACGACCCCTGAGGACCTCCACTTGTTACATTCAACCAGAGACTGAGGAACGACCCCTGAGGACCTCCACTTGTTACCTTCAACCAGAGACTGAGGAACGATCCCTGAGGACCTCCACTTGTTACCTTCAACCAGAGACTGAGGAACGACCCCTGAGGAACTCCACTTGTTACCTTCAACTAGAAACTGAGGAACGACCCCTGAGGACCTCCACTTGTTACCTTCAACCATAGAATGAGGAACGACCCCTGAGGACCTCCACTTGTTACCTTCAACCAGAGACTGAGGAACGACCTCTGAGGACCTCCACTTGTTACCTTCAACCAGAGACTGAGGAACGACTCCTAGGACCTCCATTTGTTACCTTCAACCAGAGACTGAGGAACGACTCCTGAGGACCTCCACTTGTTACCTTCAACCAGAGACTGAGGAACGACCCCTGAGGACCTCCACTTGTTACCTTCAACCAGAGACTGAGGAACGACCCCTGAGGACCTCCACTTGTTACCTTCAACCAGAGACTGAAGAACGACCCCTGAGGACCTCCACGTGTTACCTTCAACCAGAGACTGAGGAACGACCCCTGAGGACCTCTATTTGTTACCTTCAACCAGAGACTGAGGAACGACCCCTGAGGACCTCCACTTGTTACCTTCAACCAGAGACTGAGGAACGACCTCTGAGGACCTCCACTTGTTACCTTCAACAAGAGACTGAGGAACGACCCCTGAGGACCTCCACTTGTTACCTTCAACCAGAGACTGAGGAACGACCCCTGTGGACCTCCACTTGTTACCTTCAACCAGAGACTGAGGAACGACCCCTAGGACCTCCACTTGTTACCTTCAACCAGAGAATGAGGAACGACCTCTGAGGACCTCCACTTGTTACCTTCAACCAGAGACTGAGGAACGACCTCTGAGGACCTCCACTTGTTAACTTCAACCAGAGACTGAAGAACGACCCATGAGGACCTCCACTTGTTACCTTCAACCAGAGACTGAGGTATGACCCCTTAGGACCTCCACTTGTTACCTTCAATCAGAGACTGAGGAACGACCCCTGAGGACCTCCACTTGTTACCTTCAACCAGAGACTGGGGAACGACCCTTGAGGACCTCCACTTGTTACCTTCAACGAGAGACTGAAGAACGACCCCTGAGGACCTCCACTTGTTACATTCAACCAGAGACTGAGGAACGACCTCTGAGGACCTCCACCTGTTACCTTCAACCAGAGACTGAGGAACGACCCATGTGGACCTCCACTTGTTACATTCAACCAGAGACTGAGGAACGACCTCTGAGGACCTCCACTTGTTACCTTCAACCAGAGACTGAGGAACGACCTCTGAGGACCTCCACTTGTTACCTTCAACCAGAGACTGAGGAACGACCCATGAGAACCTCCACTTGTTACATTCAACCAGAGACTGAGGAACGACCCCTGAGGACCTCCACTTGTTACATTCAACCAGAGACTGAGGAACGACCTCTGAGGACCTCCACTTGTTACCTTCAACCAGAGACTGAGGAACGACCTCTGAGGACCTCCACTTGTTACCTTCAAACAGAGACTGAGGAACGACCTCTGAGGACCTCCACTTGTTACCTTCAACCAGAGACTGAGGAACGACCCATGAGGACCTCCACTTGTTACATTCAACCAGAGACTGAGGAACGACCCCTGAGGACCTCCACTTATTACCTTCAACCAGAGACTGAGGAACGACCCATGAGGACCTCCACTTGTTACCTTCAAACAGAGACTGAGGAACGACCCCTGAGGACCTCCACTTGTTACATTCAACCAGAGACTGCGGAACGACCTCTGAGGACCTCCACTTGTTACCTTCAACTAGAGACTGAGGAACGACCCATGAGGACCTCCACTTGTTACATTCAACCAGAGACTGAGGAACGACCTCTGAGGACCTCCACTTGTTACCTTCAAGTAGAGACTGAGGAACGACCTCTGAGGACCTCCACTTGTTACATTCAACCAGAGACTGAGGAACGACCCATGAGGACCTCCACTTGTTACATTCAACCAGAGACTGAGGAACGACCTCTGAGGACCTCCACTTGTTACCTTCAACCAGAGACTGAGGAACGACCTCTGAGGACCTCCACTTGTTACCTTCAACCAGAGACTGAGGAACGACCCCTGAGGAACGACCCCTGAGGAACGACCCCTGAGGACCTCCACTTCTTACATTCAACCAGAGACTGAGGAACGACCCCTGAGGACCTGCACTTGTTACATTCAACCAGAGACTGAGGAACGACCCATGAGGACCTCCACTTGTTACCTTCAAGCAGAGACTGAGGAACGACCCTGAGGACCTCCACTTGTTACCTTCAACCAGAGACTGAGGAACGACCCCTGAGGACCTCCACTTGTTACCTTCAACCAGAGACTGAGGAACGACCCCTGAGGACCTCCACTTGTTACCTTCAACCAGAGACTGAGGAACGACCCCTGAGGACCTCCACTTGTTACCTTCAACCAGAGACTGAGGAACGACCCATGAGGACCTCCACTTGTTACATTCAACCAGAGACTGAGGAACGACCCCTGAGGACCTCCACTTGTTACCTTCAACCAGCGACTGAGGAACGACCCCTGAGGACCTCCACTTGTTACCTTCAACCAGAGACTGAGGAACGACCCCTGAGGACCTCCACTTGTTACATTCAACCAGAGACTGAGGAACGACTGCTGAGGACCTCCACTTGTTACCTTCAACCAGAGACTGAGGAACGACCCCTGAGGACCTCCACTTGTTACCTTCAACCAGAGACTGAGGAACGACCCCTGAGGACCTCCACTTGTTACATTCAACCAGAGACTGAGGAACGACCCTGAGGACCTCCACTTGTTACATTCAACCAGAGACTGAGGAACGACCCCTGAGGACCTCCACTTGTTACATTCAACCAGAGACTGAGGAACGACCCCTGAGGACCTCCACTTGTTACCTTCAACCAGAGACTGAGGAACAACTTAATAATAACCTAGCACTTTCCATTGCTGTAATCTAAGTTTTTTTTTTTTTAAATCCTGGAACATCAAGTTTATGGGGGACTTTTAGTATCAATAGTTTACGCACTGAAGAACTGAAATTCAATTTTAAGGCGACATAAAGAATTATAATGAGTGTCAACTTTGTGTTTGTATGTCCCGGTGTTCCGTAATATTGATGATTTGTGACTTAGAGATAGTTTTCAATAGTTTACTACCAGTGACCTAACAGAATGGTAGTTTAAGTGGCTCCGCATGTCGTAACTTCAGGATAGTTTACACTGGTTTACTAACAATGATACAGCTAATAGAATGGTAGTTTAAGTGGGTACAAACAAGGTACTGTCACCATTGAGAGTTTGCTGGCTGTCTTAGTACTCTTGACTGGTGGTGCGCGGGTGACATGCAGACCCTCGTGTGGTGGACACCTTAGTACTCTTGACTGGTGGTGCGCGGGTGACATGCAGACCCTCGTGTGGTGGACACCTTAGTACTCTTGACTGGTGGTGCGCGGGTGACATGCAGACCCTCGTGTGGTGGACACCTTAGTACTCTTGACTGGTGGTGCGCGGGTGACATGCAGACCCTCGTGTGGTGGACACCTTAGTACTATTGACTGGTGGTGCGCGGGTGACATGCAGACCCTCGTGTGGTGGACACCTTAGTACTCTTGACTGGTGGTGCGCGGGTGACATGCAGACCTCGTGTGGTGGACACCTTAGTACTCTTGACTGGTGGTGCGCGGGTGACATGCAGACCCTTGTGTGGTGGACACCTTAGTACTCTTGACTGGTGGTGCGCGGGTGACATGCAGACCCTCGTGTGGTGGACACATTGTAAGCTACAGTAGCCAACCTTTGTTTGCTTAAATAAATGTTATATGTAGTGTTTTTTTTCACTTTTGGTGTTTACCTTCATTATTGTTGGCTCCCACTGTGTGGAGTGACTGTGGTTGTGGAGTGACTGTGGTTGTGGAGTGACTGTGGTTGTGGAGTGACTGTGGTTGTGGAGTGACTGTGGTTGTGGAGTGACTGTGGTTGTGGAGTGACTGTGGTTGTGGAGTGACTGTGGTTGTGGAGTGACTGTGGTTGTGGAGTGACTGTGGTTGTGGAGTGACTGTGGTTGTGGAGTGACTGTGGTTGTGGAGTGACTGTGGTTGTGGAGTGACTGTGGTTGTGGAGGATTGTAACTGTGGTTGTGGAGTGACTGTGGTTGTGGAGTGACTGTGGTTGTGGAGTGACTGTGGTTGTGGAGTGACTTGTGGTTGTGGAGTGACTGTGGTTGTGGAGTGATTGTGGTTGTGGAGTGACTGTGGTTTGGAGTGACTGTGGTTGTGGAGTGACTGTGGTTGTGGAGTGACTGTGGTTGTGGAGTGATGTGGTTTGGAGTGACTGTGGTTGTGGAGTGAGCTGTGGTTGTGGAGTGACTGTGGTTGTGGAGTGACTGTGGTTGTGGAGTGACTGTGGTTGTGGAGTGACTGTGGTTGTGGAGTGACTTGTGGAGATTGTGTTTGGAGTGACTGTGGTTGTGGAGTGACTGTGGTTGTGGAGTGACTGTGGTTGTGGAGTGACTTTAGAGTGGTTGTGGAGTGACTGTGGTTGTGGAGTGACTGTGGTTTGAGACTGTGGTTGTGGAGTGACTGTGGTTGTGGAGTGACTGTGGTTGTGGAGTGACTGTGGTTGTGGAGTGATTGTGGTTGTGGAGTGACTGTGTTGGAGTGATGTGGTTGTGGAGTGACTGTGGTTTGGAGTGACTGTGGTTGTGGAGTGACTGTGGTTGTGGAGTGACTGTGGTTGTGGAGTGACTGTGGTTGTGGAGGACTGTGGTTGTGGAGTGACTGTGGTTGTGGAGTGACTGTGGTTGTGGAGTGACTGTGGTTGTGGAGTGACTGTGGTTGTGGAGTGACTGTGGTTGTGGAGTGACTGTGGTTGTGGAGTGATTGTGGTTGTGGAGTGACTGTGGTTGTGGAGTGACTGTGGTTGTGGAGTGATTGTGGTTGTGGAGTGACTGTGGTTGTGGAGTGACTGTGGTTGTGGAGTGACTGTGGTTGTGGAGTGACTGTGGTTGTGGAGTGACTGTGGTTGTGGAGTGACTGTGGTTGTGGAGTGACTGTGGTTGTGGAGTGACTGTGGTTGTGGAGTGACTGTGGTTGTGGAGTGACTGTGGTTGTGGAGTGACTGTGGTTGTGGAGTGACTGTGGTTGTGGAGTGACTGTGGTTGTGGAGTGACTGTGGTTGTGGAGTGACTGTGGTTGTGGAGTGATGTGGTTGTGGGTGATGTGGTGTGAGTGACTGTGGTTGTGGAGTGACTGTGGTTGTGGAGTGACTGTGGTTGTGGAGTGACTGTGGTTGTGGAGTGACTGTGGTTGTGGAGTGACTGTGGTTATGACTGTGGTTGTGGAGTGACTGTGGTTGTGGAGTGATCTGTGGTTGTGGAGTGACTGTGGTTGTGGAGTGACTGTGGTTGTGGAGTGACTGTGGTTGTGGAGTGACTGTGGTTGTGGAGTGACTGTGGTTGTGGAGTGACTGTGGTTGTGGAGTGACTGTGGTTGTGGAGTGACTGTGGTTGTGGAGTGACTGTGGTTGTGGAGTGACTGTGGTTGTGGAGTGACTGTGGTTGTGGAGTGACTGTGGTTGTGGAGTTACTGTGGTTGTGGAGTGATTGTGGTTGTGGAGTGACTGTGGTTGTGGAGTGACTGTGGTTGTGGAGTGACTGTGGTTGTGGAGTGACTGTGGTTGTGGAGTGACTGTGGTTGTGGAGTGACTGTGGTTGTGGAGTGACTGTGGTTGTGGAGTGACTGTGGTTGTGGAGTGACTGTGGTTGTGGAGTGACTGTGGTTGTGGAGTGACTGTGGTTGTGGAGGTGACTGTGGTTGTGGAGTTACTGTGGTTGTGGAGTGACTGTGGTTGTGGAGTGACTGTGGTTGTGGGGTGACTGTGGTTGTGGAGTTACTGTGGTTGTGGAGTGACTGTGGTTGTGTGGTGACTGTGGTTGTGGAGTGACTGTGGTTGTGGAGTGACTGTGGTTGTGGAGTGACTGTGGTTGTGGAGTGACTGTGGTTGTGGAGTTACTGTGGTTGTGGGGTGACTGTGGTTGTGGCGTGACTGTGGTTGTGGAGTGACTGTGGTTGTGGAGTTACTGTGGTTGTGGAGTGACTGTGGTTGTGGGGTGACTGTGGTTGTGGAGTGATTGTGGTTGTGCAGTGACTGTGGTTGTGGGGTGACTGTGGTTGTGGAGTTACTGTGGTTGTGGAGTGACTGTGGTTGTGGCGTGACTGTGGTTGTGGGGTGACTGTGGTTGTGGAGTGACTGTGGATGTGGGGTGACTGTGGTTGTGGAGTTACTGTAGTTGTGGAGTGACTGTGGTTGTGGGGTGACTGTGGTTGTGGAGTGATTGTGGTTGTGGAGTGACTGTAGTTGTGGAGTTACTGTGGTTGTGGAGTGACTGTGGTTGTTTAGTTACTGTGGTTGTGGAGTGACTGTGGTTGTGGAGTGACTGTGGTTGTGGTTGTTCATCCTCTGTTTGTAAATCAAAGTTTCAACACTGTTCCTGGAACAATTCACTAGAAACCCTCTGGACGACGTTTCGATCCGACCTGCACCATAATAAATCCACACCCAGAGGGAGCGAAACATCTCCATAAGTTTCTCTCCTAATTCCTGATTATTGGTGCTACTGTACCATATATTCAATTGTTTTAATTCTGGGCGTGTAAATGTGTGTCTTGTCTGGGGTAGGTTCAGAGACTCGACCCCCAGCAAACACAAGTTGGTAAGCACACACACACACACACACACACACACACACACACACATGATAACGACATATAAAATAGATAAGGTGGACAGAGACAAGATGTTCCAGAGAGGGGACACAGAAACAAGGGGTCACAATTGGAAGTTGAAGACTCCTATGAGTCAAAGGGATGTTAGGAAGTATTTCTTCAGTCATAGAGTTGTCAGGAAGTGGAATAGCCTAGAAAGCGACGTAGTGGAGGCAGGAACCATACATAGTTTTAAGACGAGGTTTGATAAAGCTCATGGAGCAGGGAGAGAGAGAGGACCTAGTAGCAATCAGTGAAGAGGCGGGGCCAGGAGCTATGACTCGACCCCTGCAATCACAAATAGGTGAGTACAAATAGGTGAGTACACACACACACACACACACACACACACACGTATCGACATACAGACGTCATGCTTACCAATACCAAACATCATAACAGTGTCTTGTGCTGAGTCTCTCAGAATGTTGATAGCAGCTGTGTATATATTTTCATGGTACAGACTGGTACGATAC
Source organism: Cherax destructor (assembly GCA_009830355.1). Classification (NCBI taxonomy): domain Eukaryota; kingdom Metazoa; phylum Arthropoda; class Malacostraca; order Decapoda; family Parastacidae; genus Cherax; species Cherax destructor. The sequence goes on from WNWK01036958.1 coordinate 16,260, forward strand.
CTGTATATATATACCAGTATGTATACCTGTACACATGCAGGAAATTATATATATATATATATATATATATATATATATATATATATATATATATATATATATATATAGTGGACCCCGGCTAACGAGCAAAGTTCATTGCAGAAGCCTGCTCAAGTGCCATTACCGAACGAATTTACTTAAGAAATAATGTCACGTAGGTTAGTCTGTTTCAGACCCCCAAAAATACACTTCTACAAGCACTTACAATATTATACTTACATAATTGTACGATTTCCGGGGTGTTCGTTTAGCGGGGGTCCACTGTATTTCGATTCCCGTCTGGGTTTCAAGCATATCTGCTACACTATGGTACGCCGACAATCCATCAATTTTTGTTGATATCTTTTTATAATCTTTCATACTATCATCTCATAGTTATTACCTACTTATACTTTCTCTCTTTCTTCCTTCAGTTCTGTCTTTTATTCCTCTGTATAGCGTAGTTCCTCCTTATTCCCAGTTATTTCTTGCCTTTTTATTTCCCGTTTTATTGCGCTTCTAGTTAGTATTTTGTAGCCAGTCATTGTTTTTTGTATAAGTCAGTTATGTAAACAATGTCTGGGATTCGCATTAGCTTTTCTTATGTACAACTAAGGAGACAAGGAATGAATATTTAATGTTGATGTTTGTAGTGGACTGAACCAGTTCAAGGCTGAAGCCAGGCACCACTGCCTTACAAGACTGGCACTGCCTTACAAGACTGGCACTGCCTTACAAGCCAGGCATTACCTTACAAGACTGGCACTGCCTTATAAGCCAGGCATTACCTTACTAGTGAAGCTGAGGGCAGTAGAGTGCAGGAAGGCAGTAGAGTGCAGGAAAGCAGTAGAGTGCAGGAAGGCAGTAGTGTGCAGGAAAGCAGTAGAGTGCAGGAAGGCAGTAGAGTGCATGAAAGCAGTAGAGTGCAGGAAAGCTGTAGAGTGCAGGAAAGCAGTAGAGTGTAGGAAGGCAGTAGAGTGCAGGAAAGCAGTAGAGTGCAGGAAGGCAGTAGAGTGCAGGAAAGCAGTAGAGTGCAGGAAGGCAGTAGTGTGCAGGAAAGCAGTAGAGTGCAGGAAAGCTGTAGAGTGCAGGAAAGCAGTAGAGTGCAGGAAGGCAGTAGAGTGCAGGAAAGCAGTAGAGTGCAGGAAAGCTGTAGAGTGCAGGAAAGCAGTAGAGTGCAGGAAAGCTGTAGAGTGCAGGAAAGCAGTAGAGTGCAGGAAGGCAGTAGAGTGCAGGAAAGCAGTAGAGTGCAGGAAAGCAGTAGAGTGCAGGAAAGCAGTAGAGTGCAGGAAAGCTGTAGAGTGCAGGAAAGCAGTAGAGTGCAGGAAAGCAGTAGAGTGCAGGAAGGCAGTAGAGTGCAGGAAAGCTGAGAGCAGGAAGGCAGTAGAGTGCAGGAAAGCAGTAGTGTGCAGGAAGGCAGTAGAGTGCAGGAAAGCAGTAGAGTGCAGGAAGGCAGTAGAGTGCAGGAAGCGCAGATAGGAGCAGAGTGCAGGAAAGCTGTAGAGTGCAGGAAAGCTGTAGAGTGCAGGAAAGCAGTAGAGTGCAGGAAAGCTGTAGAGTGCAGGAAAGCAGTAGAGTGCAGGAATGCAGTAGAGTGCAGGAAAGCTGTAGAGTGCAGGAAAGCAGTAGAGTGCAGGAAGGCAGTAGAGTGCAGGAAAGCTGTAGAGTGCAGGAAGGCAGTAGAGTGCAGGAAAGCTGTAGAGTGCAGGAAAGCAGTAGAGTGCAGGAAAGCAGTAGAGTGCAGGAAAGCAGTAGAGTGCAGGAAAGCAGTAGAGTGCAGGAAGGCAGTAGAGTGCAGGAAAGCAGTAGAGTGCAGGAAAGCAGTAGAGTGCAGGAAAGCTGTGAGAGTGCAGGAAAGCAGTATGAGTGCAGAAGGCAGTAGAGTGCAGGAAAGCTGTAGAGTGCAGGAAGGCAGCTAGAGTGCAGGAAAGCTGTAGAGTGCAGGAAAGCAGTAGAGTGCAGGAGTATGGCTAGTAGAGTGCAGGAAAGCAGTCAGAGTGCAGGAAAGCTGTAGAGTGCAGGAGAGGCAGTAGAGTGCAGGAAAGCAGTAGAGTGCAGGAAAGCAGTAGGGGAGTGCAGGAAGCAGAGAGTGCATGAAAGCAGTAGAGTGCAGAAAGCAGTAGAGTGCAGAGCAGTAGAGTGCAGGAAAGCAGTAGAGTGCAGGAAGGCAGTAGAGTGCAGGAAAGCAGTAGAGTGCAGGAAAGCAGTAGAGTGCAGGAAAGCAGTAGAGTGCAGGAAGGCAGTAGAGTGCAGGAAAGCAGTAGAGTGCAGGAAAGCAGTAGAGTGCAGGAAAGCAGTAGAGTGCAGGAAAGCAGTAGAGTGCAGGAAAGCAGTAGAGTGCAGGAAAGCTGTAGAGTGCAGGAAAGCAGTAGAGTGCAGGAAAGCAGTAGAGTGCAGGAAAGCAGTAGAGTGCAGGAAGGCAGTAGAGTGCAGGAAAGCAGTAGAGTGCAGGAAAGCAGTAGAGTGCAGGAAAGCAGTAGAGTGCAGGAAAGCAGTAGAGTGCAGGAAAGCAGTAGAGTGGGAGTGAGCA
>WNWK01036959.1:0-18806 GCA_009830355.1 Cherax destructor
CTGGCTGGCACCTTTAAGTGAATACTGGCTGGCACCTTTAAGTGAATACTGGCTGGCACCTTTAAGTGAATACTGGCTGGCACCTTTAAGTGAATACTGGCTGGCACCTTTAAGTGAATACTGGCTGGCACCTTTAAGTGAGTACTGGCTGGCACCTTTAAGTGAATACTGGCTGGCACCTTTAAGTGAATACTGGCTGGCACCTTTAAGTGAATACTGGCTGGCACCTTTATGTGAATACTGGCTGGCACCTTTAAGTGAATACTGGCTGGCACCTTTAAGTGAATACTATCTGGCACCTTTAAGTGAGTACTGGCTGGCACCTTTAAGTGAATACTGGCTGGCACCTTTAAGTGAATACTGGCTGGCACCTTTAAGTGAATACTGGCTGGCACCTTTAAGTGAGTACTGGCTGGCACCTTTAAGTGAATACTGGCTGGCACCTTTAAGTGAATACTGGCTGGCACCTTTAAGTGAATACTGGCTGGCACCTTTAAGTGAGTACTGGCTGGCACCTTTAAGTGAATACTGGCTGGCACCTTTAAGTGAATACTGGCTGGCACCTTTAAGTGAATACTGGCGGGCACCTTTAAGTGAATACTGGCTGGCACCTTTAAGTGAATACTGGCTGGCACCTTTAAGTGAATACTGGCTGGCACCTTTAAGTGAATACTAGCTGGCACCTTTAAGTGAATACTGGCTGGCACCTTTAAGTGAATACTGGCTGGCACCTTTAAGTGAATACTGGCTGGCACCTTTAAGTGAGTACTGGCTGGCACCTTTAAGTGAATACTGGCTGGAAGCGATGGCGACTGTAGTGTTAGCTTGTGCAAGTACTTTAGAAATGTTCAATGCAACCTGGCTGTTTGGCTTCTACACTTCTATAAAGGATCTAACCAGGACAAAATCCAAGCACCATGAACCAGTCAACGCAGGGGTTGACTGCGACAGGATTTATGTAGGAGAACCAGCAAGAAACCTCGAAACACGCCTCAAAGAACACATTAATGCATGTAGGAACGATAACCTGAACAACGCCTGCGTACAACACCGAAATTCCACCAATCATCTCATGAAATTCAAAGACGCCTGTTTAGTAATCAAAGAAACTGATTTCCGCAGACGCAAGTGCCTTGAATCAGCACTTATCGCTGTTTCTAACACAATTAAACAAAACAAAGGCAGCTTTACCATCTCTGAAGTCTTAGCAAGAATCCTCCTGAAAACAGTAAACCCTGCCATCTCATAGTCTCTCCTGCTACACAAGCACTTCGCGGATGTGGAACACTGCTACAGGCCTTCTCTTTTCCAACCTCCAACAGAAATATTTGTCTAACCTATTTTTATACTACCCAAGTAATTGCTTTTATCACCTTTTACTCATGTGCAAGTTGATTGTTCTACCTTATTGTATCACTACTACTACTACGACTTATATCACTACTAACTCTACCACCACTAGTATTACACCTCACCATGAACCTATATATACCCTGTGTGTCCATGTATTGTTTGTAACGGCTTGACAAAGCTCCTGGAGAGCGAAACGTTGCCACAATAAAATGTCTCATTAGTTGCATTTGTGTCCTTTTACTTAACATATATAGAGTTGAAGAACAACCTGAAGACTCCTATTATTTATGCTTCTTGATATAAAGCCAAGGATTTTGTTCGCTTTATTGCGAACACTTATGCACTGTTGTCTTGGTTTCAGATTACCGCTAACCAGAACTCCCAAATCCTTTTCGCAAACAGTAATATTATGATCTAAATTATTTAGTTTATATGTGGCATGGTGTATTTTCCTGTCCAATGTTTAGAACTTTGCATTTGTCTATATTAAACTGCATCTGCCACTTCTCCGACCACTGCATCAGTCTATTTAAATCTTCCTGGAGTGCTCTAATGCCCTCGTCAGAATGAATTCGTCGGTCTATTTTGGTGTAGGTTGGTAGACAGCAACCACCCAGGGAGGTACTACCGTCCTGCCAGGTGACTGTGAAACAGAAACCTGAAACTGTTTTACATGATGGTAGGATTGCTGGTGTCTTTTTTCTGTCTCATAAACACGCTGGATAACAGGTATATCTAGCTACTTCTACTTACACTTTAGGTCACACTACACTGGCATACACATGCATATATATACATACACACATCTAGGTTTTTCTTCTTTTTCTTAATAGCTCTTGTTCCTTTTATTTTCTCTATTGTCCATGGGGAAGTGGAAAAGAATCTTTCTTCCGTAAGCCATGCGTGTCGTATGAGGCGACTAAGATGCCGGGAGCAATGGGCTAGTAACCCCTTCTCCTGTACAAATCTACTAAAAACGAGAAGAAGAAAAACTTTATAAAATTGGGTTGTCTGAATGTGCGTGGATGTAGTGCGGATGATAAGAAAGAGATGATTGCCGATGTTATGAATGAAAAGAAGTTGGATGTCCTGGCCCTAAGCGAAACAAAGCTGAAGGGGGTAGGCGAGTTTCAGTGGGGAGAAATAAATGGGATTAAGTCAGGAGTATCTGAGAGAGTTAGAGCTAAGGAAGGGGTAGCAATAATGTTGAAGGATCAGTTATGGAAGGAAAAGAGGGAATATAAATGTGTAAATTCAAGGATTATGTGGATTAAAATAAGGGTCGGATGCGAAAAGTGGGTCATAATAAGCGTGTATGCACCTGGAGAAGAGAGGAGTGTAGAGGAGAGAGAGATTTTGGGAGATGTTAAGCGAATGTATAGGAACTTTTGAACCAAATGAGAGAGTAATTGTGGTAGGGGACCTAAATGCTAAAGTGGGAGAAACATGAAGAGAGGGTGTAGTAGGTAAGTTTGGGGTGCCAAGTGTAAATGATAATTGAAGCCCTTTGATTGAACTTTGTATAGAAAGGGGTTTAGTTATAGGTAATACATATTTTAAGAAAAGAGGATAAATAAGTATACAAGATATGATGTAGGGCGTAATGACAGTAGTTTGTTGGACTATGTATTGGTAGATAAAAGACTGTTGAGTAGACTTCAGGATGTACATGTTTATAGAGGGGCTACAGATATATCAGATCACTTTTTAGTTATAGCTACAGTGGGAGTAAAAGGTAGATGGGATACAAGGAAAATAGAATCAGTAAGTAAAAGAGAGGTGAAGGTTTATAAACTAAAAGAGGAGGCAGTTAGGGTAAGATATAAACAACTATTGGAGGATAGATGGGCTAGTGAGAGTGTAGGCAATGGGGTCGAAAATGTATGGGGTAGATTTAAAAATGTAGTGTTAGAGTGTTCAGCAGAAGTTTGTGGTTACAGGCGAGTGGGTGCGGGAGGGAAGAGGAGCGATTGGTGGAATGATGATGTAAAGAGAGTAGTAAGGGAGAAAAAGTTAGCATATGAGAGGTTTTACAAAGTAGAAGTGATGCAAGGAGGGAAGAGTATATGGAGAGAAAAAGAGAGGTTAAAAGAGTGGTGAAGCAATGTAAAAGAGAGCAGATGAGAGAGTGGGTGAGATGTTATCAGCAAATTTTGTTGAAAATAAGAAAAAGTTTTGGAATGAGATTAATAAGTTGAGGAAGCCTAGAGAACAAATGGATTTGACAGTTAAAAATAGGAGAGGAGAGTTATTAAATGGAGAGTTAGAGGTATCGGGAAGATGGAGAGAATATTTTGAGGATTTGTTAAATGTTGATGAAGACAGGGAAGCTGTGATTTCGTGTGTAGGGCAAGGAGGAATAACATCTTGTAGGAGTGTGGAAGAGCCAGTTGTGGGTGTAGGGAAGTTCGTGAGGCAGTGGGTAGAATGAAAGGGGTAAGGCAGCTGGGATTGATGGGATAAAGATAGAAATGTTAAAAGCAGGTGGGGATATAATTTTGGAGTGGTTGGTGCTATTATTTAATAAATGTATGGAAGAGGGTAAGGTACCTAGGGATTGGCAGAGAGCGTGTATTGTTCCTTTGTATAAAGGCAAAGGGGACAAAAGAGAGTGCAAAAATTATAGGGGAATAAGTCTGTTGAGTGTACCTGGTAAAGTGTATGGTAGAGTTATTATTGAAAGAATTAAGAGTAAAACAGAAAGCAGGATAGCAGATGAACAAGGGGGCTTTAGGAAAGGTAGGGGTGTGTAGACCAAGTGTTTACAGTGAAACATATAGGTGAACAGTATTTGGATAAGGGTAAAGATGTTTTTGTGGCATTTATGGATTTGGAAAAGGCGTATGATAGGGTAGATAGGGGGCAATGTGGCAGATGTTGCAGGTGTATGGAATAGGAGGAAGGTTACTGAAAGCAGTGAAGAGTTTTTATGAGGATAGTGAGGCTCAGGTTAGAGTGTGTAGGAGGGAAGGGGACTATTTCCCAGTAAAAGTGGGCCTTAGACAAGGATGTGTGATGTCACCGTGGTTGTTCAATATATTTATAGATGGGGTTGTAAGAGAAGTGAATGCGAGGGTCTTGGCAAGAGGTGTTGGGCTAAAAGATAAAGAAGCAAATACAAAGTGGAGTTGTCACAGTTGCTTTTTGCTGATGACACTGTGCTTTTGGGAGATTCTGAAGAGAAGCTGCAGAGGTTGGTGGATGAATTTGGTAGGGTGTGTAAAAGAAGAAAATTGAAAGTGAATATAGGAAAGAGTAAGGTGATGAGGATAACAAAAAGAATAGGTGACGAAAGATTGGATATCAGATTGGAGGAGAGAGTATGGAGGAGGTGAATGTATTCAGATATTTGGGAGTGGACATGTCGGCGGATGGGTCTATGAAGGATGAGGTGAATCATAGAATTGATGAGGGGAAAAGGGTGAGTGGAGCACTTCGGAGTCTGTGGAGACAAAGAACCTTGTCCATGGAAGTAAAGGGGAATGTATGAGAGTATAGTTATACCAACGCTCTTATATGGGTGTGAAGCATGGGTGATGAATGTTGCAACGAGGAGAAGGCTGGAGGCAGTGGAGATGTCATGTCTGAGGTCAATGTGTGGTGTGAATATAATGCAGAGAATTCGGAGTTTGGAAATTAGGAGGAGGTGCGGGATTACCAAAACGATTGTCCAGAGAGCTGAGGAGGGGTTGTTGAGGTGGTTTGGACATGTAGAGAGAATGGAACGAGACAGAGTGACTTCGAGAGTGTATAAATCTGTAGTGGAGGGAAGGCGGGGTAGGGGTCGGCCTAGGAAAGGTTGGAGGGAGGGGGTAAAGGAAGTTTTGTGTGCGAGGGGCTTGGATTTCCAGCAAGCATGTGTGAGCGTATTTGATAGGAGTGAATGGAGGCATATGGTTTTTAATACTTGACGTGCTGTTGGAGTGTGAGCAAAGTAACATTTATGAAGGGATTCAGGGAAACCGGCAGGCCGGACTTGAGTTCTGGAGATGGGAAGTACAGTGCCGGCACTCTGAAGGAGGGGTGTAAATGTTGCAGTTTTATAACTGTAGTGTAAAGCACCCTTCTGGCAAGACAGTGATGGAGTGAATGATGATGACAGTTTTTCTTTTTCGGGCCACCCTGCCTTGGTGGGAATCGGCCGATGTGTTAATAAAAAAAAATAATAATTTTGGTGTCATCGGCAAACTTGCTTATATCGCTATGTATTCCCTCATCTATGTCGTTTATGTAGATTGTGAACAACAAGGGGCCCAACACTGACTCCTATTGAACACCGTTCGTGACGTTTCCCCACTCTGATTTCTCCCCATTTATGCAAACTCCCTGCTGCCTATGTGTCATCCACGCCTCTATCCAGGAAAAAATTTGTCCTCCTATTCCGTGTGCCTTAATTTTTATCAATAGTCTCTGATGTCGGACTCTATCAAAAGCCTTAATGAAGTCCATATACACAATATCATATTCATTACCATGATCTACCTCCTCAAATACCTTAGTGAAAAAAGTTAATAAATTCGTAAGGCAGGAACCCCCTTTTGTAAAACCGTGGTGAGATTCGTTGATCAATTTATGCTTTTCAAGATGGCTACGAATTGCTTCGGCAATCATTGATTCCATAAATTTTCCCACTGTGGAGGTTAGGCTTATTGGTCTATAGTTCGAAGCTAAGGACATGTCACATTTGCCATTTTCCACTTATCTGGCACTATGCCAGTTTGTAGTGATATGTTGAAAAGATTAGCTAAAGGTTTGCTAAGCTCCTCTTTACATTCTTTTAGATCCCTTGCGTACAGTTCATCATGGCCTGGGGATTTGTTAGGTTTTAATTTATCTATTTGTCTAAGGACCATGTCACTTGTGAACCTAATTGTGCATAGTTTATTATCGTCCTGTTCTACATCACTTATTATTTCTGGAATATCGCTAGTAGCTTACTGTGTAAAAACTGAGAGGAAGTATGTGTTAAAAATCCTGCACATTTACTTATCACTGTCGGTGAGCTGACCCGAGTAACTTTTGAGTGAGCCTATCTTATCCCTAATCTTACTTCTGTGTACCTGAAAGAATTCTTTTGGGTTAGTCTTCGATTCTTTGGCAACTTTAATCTCATATCTTTTTGCTTTTCTTATTCCCTTTTTTATTCCTCTCTTTAACTGAATATATTAATTTCTTAACTGCCCCTCTCTTCTTTTGATTAGCCTATATATGCCACTCTTTTGACCAATGAGATGTTTTAATCTATTGTTTATCCATTTAAGAACATAAGAACATAAGAAAGAAGGAACACTGCAGCAGGCCTACTGGCCCATGCGAGGCAGGTCCAAATCTCCAACGGCTTAAGCCAATGCCCCGACCCAGCCAGGTCAGGTTACATTCACTTAAGGAAGGAGCACTGCATCTGACCTAGTAGCACAAGCTAGTCAGGACCAATTCACACCCAACCGCACCCACTCATATAATTGTCCACCCAACCACCTGGTCAGGTCACTTCCACTTAAGGAATTAGTACAGGTCAGGTTACATTCACTTAAGGAAGGAGCACTGCATCTGACCTAGTACAAGCTAGTCAGGTCCAAACTCACACCCATCCACACCCACCCATGTATTTATCTAACCTATTTTTAAAATTACACAACGTCTTAGCATCTATGATGGTACTTGGGAGTTTGTTCCACTCATCCACAACTCTATTACCAAACCAGTGCTTTCCTATATCCTTCCTGAATCTGAACTTTTCCAACTTGAAACCATTGCTGCGAGTCCTGTCTTGGCTGGATATTTTCAGCACGCTATTTACATCCCCTTTCTTTATTCCTGTTTTCCATTTGTACACCTCAATCATATCCCCCCTAATTCTACGCCTTTCTAGAGAGTGCAGATTCAGGGCCCTCAGTCTATCCTCATAGGGAAGATTTCTGATACAAGGGATCAACTTTGTCATCCTCCTTTGTACCTTTTCCAGTGCATTTATATCCATTCTGTAATACGGTGACCAAAACTGTGCAGCATAATCTAAATGAGGCCTAACCAAAGATATATAGAGTTGAAGAACAACCTGAGGACTTCTGTTATTTATACTTCTTGATATGAAGCCAAGGATTCTGTTAGCTTTATTGCGAACACTTATGCACTGTTGTCTAGGCTTCAGATTACTACTAACCAGAACTCCTAAATCCTTCTCGCAATTACAAGTAATTTAGGATATTTTTTGTTTGATCTGATTTCCCTATTTGGAACATAAGTTGTCTGAGCAGCTAGAACTATGCTCTGGAAAATGTCATATCGGCAACCATCACCACCTACCTGACCCATAGTCAGGTCATTCCAGTTCAAATGAAAATCTCATTATATGCCTGAGCAATTAATAAGTTGTTATATTAACAGGAGACTAAACAGGCTTCCTTGTAACTCTTAAGTTCATACTTATAAGTTTTTATTTAGGTTTTGAGTTCATAATATTTTAGAATGCTCTTGAGTGCACACAAGTGTTATGGCATATAAAAAATCACACATTGAAGATTTAACCTTGGATAACCCAATGAAGTTAAACAATGTGACTTATTTCCACACAGTGTATATAATAAATCTGTATAGTAGTCTCAACGGTTGCTTAGTACACTTTTATGTAGAAGCCTCAAGGATACAGCAACAGCTGAGATAATCAACAGAGAAATCATTTACACAGTAGACTTGCAATTACGCTGTTCTGGTCCACTGAACTAATTGAGAGAGAGAAATGCCTGAATTTCATTCCTAAAATTATAAAACAGAAAATTTAACAAATACTGGAAAATAAAACCTATGAACAAATGATGGTGAGGAGGCGACTTTTGTAGCTGGTGCGAGGTACTGAGAGAACTCAGCAGGGGCTTAACACAGATACTGTAAAAGTGTCCTTGAGAGCACTCAGCAGGGGCTTAACACAGATACTGTAACAGTGTCCTTGGGAGCACTCAGCAGGGGCTTAACACAGATACTGTAACAGTGTCCTTGGGAGCACTCAGCAGGGGCTTAACACAGATACTGTAACAGTGTCCTTGGGAGCACTCAGCAGGGGCTTAACACAGATACTGTAACAGTGTCCTTGGGAGCACTCAGCAGGGGCTTAACACAGATACTGTAACAGTGTCCTTGAGAGCACTCAGCAGGGGCTTAACACAGATACTGTAACAGTGTCCTTGGGAGCACTCAGCAGGGGCTTAACACAGATACTGTAACAGTGTCCTTGGGAGCACTCAGCAGGGTATTAACACAGATACTGTAACAGTGTCCTTGGGAGCACTCAGCAGGGTATTAACACAGATACTGTAACAGTGTCCTTGGGAGTAGCAAAATGATTAAAGAGCCGCAAGAGGCGCCAGTAGTGTGTGAGAAGATTGCTAGACTCTTGGTACATTATGTTTTGACTAGAAACACAGGCACAAAACGACACAACGCGTCTCGACTCGCCAGACAGCAGACAGGAACTATTGCCACATGTCGTGACTTCCCTACCAGTGGACACTAACAGCAGGGAATCAACACAGTGCTTGTGGCTGTTGCATAATATTCAGGGTCGCAGTGATGAACGCCACTTCTGGAAGTGTGTGTTTCGAGCGCTTTGCAACGCTGAAGATTAACTACCTTAGTTATTCTCAAAGAGTTTCTTCGTATATTGAGTCGGTGGAGCTTCTCTGGCTTCAATTGTGGCCGCGGGACGCCACAATTGAAGCCAGGCGAAAATCGTGATATCTTATTTATTCTTACTTATTAGACTTCAATGTACAGGAATAGAGGAACATTTTGGTCTAAGTGTAGACCAAAAGAGGTGGTATGTGGATCTAACTAGCGAGGGAATTCTCTTAATTTTCGTTTCATCATTTGCTGTTTTTCCTCTCGACTTTTAGCGATTTCTCTTCTGTTCTTCCCATTTTTCTCTTTCCTCAAGAGAGATGACTTTTGTCTCCTGACTTTACCTATTCCAGGCCTACAATTCGCTTAAGTAATAGTGTTCTTTAAGTGTTGGTATTTTTTTGTGTGTTTGAAGGCATCAAGTGGACTAACTTACTATCTTAAGTGTTTTCTTATGTCTTGGCCTTCATCTTTACCTATCTTTTTATTTTTTTGTTTTCTCGCAATCTTCTGTTCTTGGCTTGGCACCCGAGGAGATAGAGCTTGGCGAGAATGGGATTTTTGTAACTAATCTTCCCGTCTATAAACGTGACAGGTTTTAGAATGATTTTGAAGGGAGTGTAAATGTGGCATCTACGAGTATGTTACAATTTATTCTGCGTATGTCACACTCCCATATAGGCTGCCTCCCAACCAGCGAACCTGGTGCTAAGGGTTTAACGATCAATAGGGTACCCGTCGTTAAATCAGTACCTTGGTTATTTAGCCAATCACAGTCAAGCCGGCCACAGCGGAAGCAATGTGGTTCACTTGTGGCAAGCGACTTGAGACTTGCCTGAGCCGCTGGTTGAGCACGGTGCATTCTCTGACTTCTGCTTCTGCCATTTTCTGTCAATGTGGTGTATGCTTACTATTCCACCTCTGTACACAGTGTACATGTATATATCTGGCAAATTATATCTGGTGAAGGAAAATACAAGTCATGCACTACTGTTGAGTTTTGTTTGCTCCGCTTTAAATCTCATTACGACCAGGTCGCAAGCCTTACTATACCTGTGTTCGTTATAGTAAACACAGCGTGAACTAGATGGATCTCTACGGAGCTACTCAGACTTCACAGAAGCGTCTCAACAATCTTCATTTAGCTCATCAGTAGCCATGGTCTGCTTTCTCCAGCTGATCTGCCAATGAACTACCTGTAACACGGTGGTGTCTGAACCACCTTGCTGTCTCCATCTCCTGGCCTGGTCTGTCCCAATCTTTCTCAACACAATCATTTTCTCGTTCCTCTTTTTGATACTGTCCAGTCTTATCTGAAGTATTTCACCTCCTATGGTTATGGTTATTGTTCCTGTTTCTTCAGTAAATACCTTGTTGGATCTTCAGCTCAGATCCTCGCACACCTGTGTTATAATATTGATGATCAGTATTTTTTTTTGTTCAGGCTTCTGTTTGAATCTGAATTGCACCCTCTTCTCCATGCTCTATTTTCTATGCTCTTTAGTTTAGTCTGGCTTTCGAAAGCTCTTGCAGAACTATAAGCTCTATGCTCTTTTTCCCCTTATCTCTTGGTTGATATGAATCTTGTTGAGGCCTATGTTTTTTCTTCTCAAGTATTAAAAGTTCAACTCATTGTAGTCACTGGCTCTTAGTTGCTCTCAGAAGATAAGTGTTCATATGACCGATATACTTAGGCAATGTTCGAGACCAAGATTTGCCTTTTCATTGATTGATCATCTCTATTGTTATTTACTTTATTAGTTGGTTTTTAAACTCTGCTACAATGTCCATCAGTCTCGGTCTCAATGTTTCCAGTCCTCCATGTGAATCCTAGTTGCCCCTAAAATTACTTCCGCAGTGGTCTTTTCTATATTCTTTATTGCAAATGTGTTGCTTTCCTGTTATTCGGCGGAGAATTGCATTTATTTATATTACTCTGCATTTTTTAAGTGATTTTTCATGTATTCATGAAGGTCACCTATATTAATTATTTTCTAATTCTTCGAGATTCAATACTTGCTCATCATAAGTGCCACTGTACCTCATCTACTTTATCTTTTACTCCTCACTATATATGGTATGTATTGAGCAATATTATCCCTCTAGGACCTATGTTCCATTAAGACCAATCATATAATTCGTTCCTCGGCTGCACTTTTCTTTAATTCTTCATATTTCTTTTTCATAACTCTGTCTGTACCTCAGTCTAAATCTTGTCATTTTCATTATCTTCTCAGTTTTGTCTTTGTCTGAGTCTCCAGGCTTCATGACGGAGACGCTGAGCATTTATACAGTAGTTGGAGACATGTTACGCTTGTGAAAAACAGTATGGAACGAGGTAAGCAGGAATTCATGAGGAATAGAAAAAAGGAATATGTGAGTGGGGAGAAAAGGAGTAATGATAAAGTTGTGTATTGTAGCCATAGTGAAATCCTGGAAAATATATCTCGAGATGATTGTACCAAATTGAGAAAGAGAAGGAATGGGGGGGATTAGTTGGTAAGAATCACTGGGTGCTGGGGTCTTTGGCTGGGCTGTTGCAAGATGGTGGGATAGATGGAGGGAGACAGGGATTTGTTAAGAAGGGAAATAGGCGAGGTGAAAGTGGGCACTGAGGTGACAGGAGACGGTAATGGGGAAGGTATGCGGGTGTTCGAAGAGTTGGGGAATCCGTGAAGAGCAGGAGACGAGGAAGATGGAGAAGGCATCGTACCCCGGAGTACCTGAATGATGTGAGAGGAAAGCCAGTTTATGGTTGTTTATGTGGTATATGAGAAGGTGATCTGCTGATCATTTGCATTTATCATTGCTCTGATTGCGGCTCTTCTGCTAATCCCTCAATAAGTACCTAAAATTTTCTCCTCCTTGATAAACAACTTATGCTTTAGTAACTTCCTTTCACCATTAGCCTTACATCTAGCTATCTGGTATGGAAAAGGAAACTCTCCTAAGTATATTAAATTATTAAATTTTTAATATGGCTGGGAAAAGTTGCTTTCCTAATAAATTTTTAGAATCTAAAAATTTGATAGTTTTTAAAGACATCGAGAGTATTTTATTTCTATCCACTTCTTGACTCATTTTTTCAATCTGTACAACTATACCATTTTCTCGTATCCTGTATCATATCACCTCCATCACTTATCTGTCTTCTCTTAGTAATTCCTCCAGTCTCTCCTCTCTCCACCACAGTTATTTGCTCTTTCTATATAGTCAACTTCACTCATCCCATCCAGTTACTTACGCTAGGTTCTTAAAACCTTACTTAGCATTTATACTTTTTCTTTTAATTCTGGCCCAGTGTGTTTTACTAGTCTCTGCGTATATTACGTCTTGCGCAGTGTGTTTTACTAGTCTCTGTGTATATTACGTCTTGCGTAACTGTGTTTTACTAGTCTCTGCGTATATTACGTCTTGCTCAGTGTGTTTTACTAGTCTCTGCGTATATTACGTCTTGCTCAGTGTGTTTTACTAGTCTCTGTGTATATTACGTCTTGCGTAACTGTGTTTTACTAGTCTCTGCGTATATTACGTCTTGCTCAGTGTGTTTTACTAGTCTCTGCGGATATTACGTCTTGCGCAGTGTGTTTTACTAGTCTCTGCGTATATTACGTCTTGCGTAACTGTGTTTTACTAGTCTCTGCGTATATTACGTCTTGCTCAGTATGTTTTACTAGTCTCTGCGTATATTACGTCTTGCGCAGTGTGTTTTACTAGTCTCTGTGTATATTACGTCTTGCGTAACTGTGTTTTACTAGTCTCTGCGTATATTACGTCTTGCGTAACTGTTCACTAAAACTCTCTTCAATCCCATCCAAGAAAAGCAACACACTCCTCCATTTTTCTCACGTATCCGAACCTGCATTTTAAGCTCTTTCATATTCCCAATTTCTCCTTAATAATCTCCTATTTATTCTGTTAACTATATTAACAGCCACTTTCTAAGATACAGACAATGACTTACAAAACAAATCCAGGCTGAGTGATTGACCATCTCAAAAATATTTCAAGGGTGGACTGATTACATCGTCTGCACATCTCTGCTACTTCTGCTGCCTCCTCTGCACATCTCTGCTACTTCTGCTGCCTCCTCTGCATTTGACTAAAGAAGTCTACTGTATAGGCGAAACGTTTTCGAATCAAGATACCTAACTGTTGCACACTTGTGTTACATATCAACTTTTCGGTATTGTATACCATTGTTGTATTCACCACCAATGGTTTGTTCCTACCTTGGTTTATACACCTGGGTTTATGCACCTGGGTTTATACACCTGGGTTTATACACCTGGGTTTATGCACCTGGGTTTATACACCTGGGTTTATACACCTGGGTTTATGCACCTGGGTTTATACACCTGGGTTTCTCTTCATATATCCTCTTTCATGATGGGGGGTTTCAATGGTTTCTTCTTTAACATCTATACTGTTATCTAATGGTATAAGTTTTCTATCATTAACACTCTTCACAACCAGGAAAACAATATTTCATGCAATGATCTTGACAGTGACTGCAAACAAATCCAGGGTGAGTGATTGACAGTGAGGTGCAGCAAAATGATTTCAGTGGGTGGAACTGATTGACAGTCGTGCGACATCTCTGACATTCAGCTGCTCTTGACATCTGCTACTTCTGCTGTGCACATCTGCTAACACATGTCCTTGACATCTGCAACTATCTGCTGTGCACATCTGCATGCAACATGCTCTTGACAAATGTGCAACTTCTGCATGGGCACTGACTTGACCAAAGTCTTGACAGTGGTGCAAACGATCTTCTGCAAACATATCTTGACATGAGGTCAACTGACTTGACATTCGACTGCTTGACATATCAACTTTTGCTGTGCCTACTTGCATTGAAAAGATCTAAATGAGTCAACTGATTAGACGAAAGTTTTGATCCAAGTATACACAATGCTTGACAGTGAGGTGCAGAACAACTGTCTTGTATGCACCATGATTTGCGTGAGTCAACTACCAATGGTTTAGTATCCTACCTTGGAACAATGTTCTATGCACCTGGGTTATGAGCACCTGGGAACAATATCTTCAGTGAGGTCTTCTTACATAGGTGCACATCTTACATGAGTGCAGTGATATTGACATTCAGAACAATGAACTTGACAGTGAGTGCAGAATCAATGATCTTGAAGTGAGGTGCAGAACAATGACTTGACAGTGAGGTGCAGAACAATGATCTTGACAGTGAGGTGCAGAACAATGATCTTGACAGTGAGGTGCAGAACAATGATCTTGACAGTGAGGTGCAGAACAATGATCTTGACAGTGAGGTGCAGAACAATGATCTTGACAGTGAGGTGCAGAACAATGATCTTGACAGTGAGGTGCAGAACAATGATCTTGACAGTGAGGTGCAGAACAATGATCTTGACAGTGAGGTGCAGAACAATGATCTTGACAGTGACAAAATGGAGGTGCAGAACAATGACTCTTGATCAGTGAGGTGCAGAACAATGATCTTGACAGTGAGGTGCGAACAATGATCTTGACAGTGAGGTGCAGAACAATGATCTTGACAGTGAGTGCAGAACATTTTACTTGACAAAGTGAGTGCAGAACAATGATCTTGACAGTGAGGTGCAGAACAATGATCTTGACAGTGAGGTGCAGAACAATGATCTTGACAGTGAGGTGCAGAACAATGACTTGACAGTGAGGTGCAGAACAATGATCTTGACAGTGAGTGCAGAACAATGATCTTGACAGTGAGGTGCAGAACAATGATCTTGACAGTGAGGTGCAGAACAATGATCTTGACAGTGAGGTGCAGAACAATGATCTTGACAGTGAGGTGCATAATAAACTTCCACTGCATTTACACAATCATTTTCTTAACAGCTGAGCTCTGTTTCTCTCACGCCAATATTTTTATTTTCTTATTTTTTTAGCCGTGTGATAATAATTGGGTTAAGTGTTAATTTCCCTCCCAAGAATTTTTTAAAGATTTCTCACGTAAAATCAATACATATTTTACTTTTTAAAACTGAAATCATAATTCTTGTTTTTTTTCCATTCCAATCTCGCTGAAACCTTTATTAAATCCCTATAAACGTCTACTTAAGGAGTATCGTAACTTAAACAAATCATCTACCTCACCCATGTATTATAACTATCATCATAGCTGAGTTACTTAACTAAGTAAAATCTCTATGTGATACGTTGATGGCAGTGATACAGATCTGAATGTTCTTGGAGGAAAAACTTCCTCTATATCTGTATCGTTTAAATATTTAAGGAAATACAGCAGTAACCAGCTACGATACGTCAGTTTTTCTTATTTTGAAATACTGCTCAGAAGTTTGTATACAAAATACTTTCTTAAACGATTGGACAAAACCACACGTACTTGCTCACCTGTTGACACTACCCTACCCAAGCTCTTCTTAGTATTGTTCTTGTCTTTGCAATTATTGTACAACTGATTACAAAGACAAACATCAATAAATGTGCTCAATACGTGTAAACAGTGTATCATTATAAGTTCAATTTAATCAGTCCAATACTGGAACACAGGTACATAAGTTAAACATGGTAGCTTTGGTTTCGATAGAAAATATATTATAGATCTCAATTCGTGTAGAATATGTATGTCGTGCCGATTAGGTAAAACTTGTGATTTTGGCTTAAATAGCAACGCTCATCTTGCCATATAAGACAAGTGAAAATTTGTGTATGCAATAATTTCGCCAAAATCATTCTGAACCTAACGAAAAAATAAATTTAATTGTGTTTGTTTATTGTTAAATTATTGTTAACGTATCTAAAATATATTTAGTTGGTTAGGCTAAATTAATTGCGCTTGTTGTAATAAGGTTAGGTAGGTTTTCAAAGTTTCTCTTGGTACAAAATTATAAATTCTTACATTAACACAGTCGTACTGGCCAGGTTGTGTCAGCGACCACCAAAATTCTTATTGTCAAGAGATCGAATCATCCAAGTTGACAGTTTTTATTTTCATCCCGAAAGTTTTTGATTTGCATCTGTGATGGTGAATGTTTTTATGACGTTGTTGAAGAGGTGAGAGAAGTGTATATGTGAAAACTGAGAGACTTATTTAATAATTAATTTTAATTAAACGAAGTGTTTATTAAGATGATTTATAAGAATATCGTCTTTGTCTTAATGCAAGTCTCAAATTAGTCACTAATTCAAATATTTATTAAGATGATTTATAGGAAAATCTTCGTTGTCTTAACCACAAATAGAGTTATATAGTTAGGTAAATCATAAGGAGAATATTATTTCAGAGATGACGAAGTTGTCTTTATTCTCTTTAATAGTGTCAGAAATAATGATTACAGACGAAAATTACTTGAGTTATCTGTAATAGCTATTATAGATATTATTAAACAGAACAAAGTCAGCTTCCCTATCCCTTAAGTATTAGGACGAGTTCCCCTTAAAACAATAAACTCCGCCATTATATAGTAACCAAGAGTTACCTCTACGTAGTACTAGTACAACTGCAACCACCACTACCACCACAACTACCACCACCACCA
Organism: Cherax destructor; assembly: GCA_009830355.1. Classification (NCBI taxonomy): domain Eukaryota; kingdom Metazoa; phylum Arthropoda; class Malacostraca; order Decapoda; family Parastacidae; genus Cherax; species Cherax destructor. The sequence goes on from WNWK01036959.1 coordinate 16,494, forward strand.
CAACTACCACCACCACCACAACTATCACGACTGTGTCCTTGTATTGCTTGCGTTGGCTTAACAAAGCTCCTGGAGAGCCAGACGTTGGCTTAACAAAGCTCCTGGAGAGCCAGACGTTGGCTTAACAAAGCTCCTGGAGAGCCAGACGTTGGCTTAACAAAGCTCCTGGAGAGCTAGACGTTGGCTTAACAAAGCTCCTGGAGAGCCAGACGTTGGCTTAACAAAGCTCCTGGAAAGCTAGACGTTGGCTTAACAAAGCTCCTGGAGAGCCAGACGTTGGCTTAACAAAGCTCCTGGAGAGCCAGACGTTGGCTTAACAAAGCTCCTGGAGAGCCAGACGTTGGCTTAACAAAGCTCCTGGAGAGCCAGACGTTGGCTTAACAAAGCTCCTGGAGAGCCAGACGTTATCACAATAAAATGACTCATTGCACAAGTGTCCTTTCACCTAACATCACTATATCATTTGTGAATCTTTTACTTGATGACATTCACCAGACTGAATGTTCCCTCGTACTTATAAGTGATGACATTCACCAGACTGAATGTTCCCTCGTACTTGTAAGTGATGACATTCACCAGACTGAATGTTCCCTCGTACTTGTAAGTGATGACATTCACCAGACTGAATGTTTCTCGTACTTATAAGTGATGACATTCACCAGACTGAATGTTCCCTCGTACTTGTAAGTGATGACATTCACCAGACTGAATGTTCCCTCGTACTTGTAAGTGATGACATTCACCAGACTGAATGTTCCCTCGTACTTGTAAGTGATGACATTCACCAGACTGAATGTTTCCTCGTACTTATAAGTGATGACATTCACCAGACTGAATGTTCCCTCGTACTTGTAAGTGATGACATTCACCAGACTGAATGTTTCCTCGTACTTATAAGTGATGACATTCACCAGACTGAATGTTCCCTCGTACTTGTAAGTGATGACATTCACCAGACTGAATGTTCCCTCGTACTTGTAAGTGATGACATTCACCAGACTGAATGTTCCCTCGTACTTGTAAGTGATGACATTCACCAGACTGAATGTTCCCTCGTACTTGTAAGTGATGACATTCACCAGACTGAATGTTTCCTCGTACTTATAAGTGATGACATTCACCAGACTGAATGTTCCCTCGTACTTGTAAGTGATAACATTCACCAGACTGAATGTTCCCTCGTACTTGTAAGTGATGACATTCACCAGACTGAATGTTCCCTCGTACTTGTAAGTGATGACATTCACCAGACTGAATGTTCCCTCGTACTTGTAAGTGATGACATTCACCAGACTGAATGTTCCCTCGTACTTGTAAGTGATGCCATTCACCAGACTGAATGTTCCCTCGTACTTGTAAATGCAGACACATAACTATGCATAAATAACAGACTTAAAAAACTTTGCAAGAAAAAAATTATTTTTATATAGATCAATTATTTCTGAATAGATCTGTAGTTAATTAAGTGTACTTCAGTAATTCAGAAAAATTAATGTTGAATACTTGAGTAATGTTTAACAGTATTAATTAACTAACAGTATTAATTAACAGTAATTTTATCATCTCTCGTTATCAGTACGATTATTACTTAAAACATTATCCTTGAAAAAAGACAATTCAGAGTACAATTTATGAGACACTTTGCAGAACAAACTTTTTTTTTATAACGGTTTCCATTAGTCAGTTTTTTCACTCCTTTTAAATGTGTGAAAATGTGTTCTATACTTACACTCATTCAGCAAAATATTAAATTTTATAATAAAAAGGAAAAAAAAAACCCGGGGGGGTTCTTGAAAAAAATTGGGGGACGTTGAGAGCTGTGAACCCCCCAAAAATTTCCTCAGAGAGGAACAACTTTCAAATGCAGCAACACCATGGGGTCCCCCTACCTATGATATTACAAAACAAGTGTTTAAATATCCCAAAATATACGAGCAGATGTAATTACTGGGGGGAACACGAAATCTGCGCCCAGTAAAACACCCCCCCGGGTAGGCTGGGAAAAAAGTCCAGCCAGAAAAAAAACTCCTCTACCTAGACCACCATGGTGAGGCCAATTATTTTTTATTTTAGTCTTTTATTTAAATGTTTAACTTTTTTTGTTTTTATTTGAATTTTTTAAAAAAATTTTTACTCATGTAAAATTTGATCTCTTTTGTTTTTATATATAACTTCCTTATCAATTTTGATGCCATGAAACAGTGTGATCCTTGCATTGCTTTTTAAAAATTTTTTTATTTTTGTATAACACTGTGATCTTCGTATCACCGGTGTAAATATTTAAAATAACGTAACAGTTATATTCAAATATTT
>WNWK01036960.1:0-18806 GCA_009830355.1 Cherax destructor
CTTCCACAACATCTAAAATGTTGTCTTGATTTAGAAGATCTTGGTTGTAATACTCGTAGAGGGGAAGACCATCGTAGGTGGTCAGTAGTAGGCAATCCTGGATTTCCACCCCTACTAGGGACTGCGTTCCTTTGATATCCTTAACCCGTACCAGACACTTGGTCTCTTTCAAAAGATCACCATATGGGTCTGTACCTATGAACTTTTTGATGACCAAATCATGCTTGGGGCTCAGCACTCGCCAGCACCGTCCAGCGCAACCTTCTCCAAGAAGAGTTGTTTTTGCTCCCTTTTTCAATACCTTTACGTCACCTGCAGTCAGGATATCCGTTCCGGTGTCTCGGCAAAGCTGTTTAAGTTGGCTAATAGCCTTCTCTCCAGAGAGTTAGTAACTTTTTGCCATTGTCTCGTAAGACAATATTTACAACACGAAATATTCAGCGAGATATACAGATATTTGATGGGATGTATTATATGGACATGTGAATTTTAGTAATGATGTGTGTATTATAGTGAGGTAGGAATTGTTATAGTGATGTGTACAGGAAGACTCCGCTTATACAGCAGGTTAGGTTCCAGGATACAGCTCTAAAGCAAAATTTGCTGTAAAATGAATCATAACATTTCTTTCACTTTCAAATGCATATAAAAACCTGATATGTTTTCCCTATCATATATTAAGTGAATAACAGATCTAGGCCTAAAAAATGCATATAAGGTACACACATTACTTACCTTAAAATATTTTCATCCTTTGCTTATTGTGAATGGAGAATATATTTATTGTAGGAAGTCTGAATAAATGAAAACTTTGTATAATTGAAAACTGCTGCATTAGCGAAATTCCAGTTTCGTAGTAATGTTTGTGTGGATAGTGTTGTGGAGTGATAGTGTTGTGGAGTGATAGTGTCGTGGAGTGATAGTATCGTGGAGTGATAGTATCGTGGAGTGATAGTATCGTGGAGTGATAGTATCGTGGAGTGATAGACGTGTGATATATCGTGGAGTGATAGTATCGTGGAGTGATAGTATCGTGGAGTGATAGTATCGTGGGTGATAGTATCGTGGAGTGATAGTATCGTGGAGTGATAGTATCGTGGAGTGATAGTATCGTGGAGTGATAGTATCGTGGATAGTATCGTGGAAAGTGATAGTATCGTGGAGTGATAGTGTCGTGGAGTGATAGTATCGTGGAGTGATAGTATCGTGGAGTGATAGTATCGTGGAGTGATAGTATCGTGGAGTGATAGTATCGTGGAGTGATAGTATCGTGGAGTGATAGTATCGTGGAGTGATAGTATCGTGGAGTGATAGTATCGTGGAGTGATAGTATCGTGGAGTGATAGTATCGTGGAGTGATAGTATCGTGGAGTGATAGTATCGTGGAGTGATAGTATCGTGGAGTGATAGTATCGTGGAGTGATAGTATCGTGGAGTGATAGTATCGTGGAGTGATAGTATCGTGGGTGATAGTATCGTGGATGTGATAGTATCGTGGAGTGATAGTATCGTGGAGTGATAGTATCGTGGAGTGATAGTATCGTGGAGTGATAGTATCGTGGAGTGATAGTATCGTGGGATAGTATCGTGATGATAATCGTGGAGTGATAGTATCGTGGAGTGATAGTATCGTGGAGTGATAGTATCGTGGAGTGATAGTATCGTGGAGTGATAGTATCGTGGAGTGATAGTATCGTGGGTGATAGTATCGTGGGTGATAGTATCGTGGAAGTGATTAGTATCGTGGAGTGATAGTATCGTGGAGTGATAGTATCGTGGAGTGATAGTATCGTGGAGTGATAGTATCGTGGAGTGATAGTATCGTGGAGTGATAGTATCGTGGAGTGATAGTATCGTGGAGTGATAGTATCGTGGAGTGATAGTATCGTGGAGTGATAGTATCGTGGAGTGATAGTATCGTGGAGTGATAGTATCGTGGAGTGATAGTATCGTGGTGATAGTATCGTGGGTGATAGTATCGTGGAGTGATAGTATCGTGGAGTGATAGTATCGTGGAGTGATAGTATCGTGGAGTGATAGTATCGTGGAGTGATAGTATCGTGGAGTGATAGTATCGTGGAGTGATAGTATCGTGGAGTGATAGTATCGTGGAGTGATAGTATCGTGGAGTGATAGTATCGTGGAGTGATAGTATCGTGGAGTGATAGTATCGTGGAGTGATAGTATCGTGGTGATAGTATCGTGGAGTGATAGTATCGTGGAGTGATAGTATCGTGGAGTGATAGTATCGTGGAGTGATAGTATCGTGGAGTGATAGTATCGTGGAGTGATAGTATCGTGGAGTGATAGTATCGTGGAGTGATAGTATCGTGGAGTGATAGTATCGTGGAGTGATAGTATCGTGGAGTGATAGTATCGTGGAGTGATAGTATCGTGGAGTGATAGTATCGTGGAGTGATAGTATCGTGGAGTGATAGTATCGTGGAGTGATAGTATCGTGGAGTGATAGTATCGTGGAGTGATAGTATTGTGGAGTGATAGTATTGTGGAGTGATAGTATTGTGGAGTGATAGTATTGTGGAGTGATAGTATTGTGGAGTGATAGTATTGTGGAGTGATAGTGTTATATTGTGGTAGTATTGTGTAGTGATGAAAGTGTTGTGATAGTATAGTGATGATAGTGTTGGGTTGTGGTGACAGTGTTGTGATAGTGGTGTGATAGTGATGTGTAGTGATGACAGTGTTGTTTCGTAATAGTATTGTGTAGGGGTGTGTTGTGATAGTATTGTGTAGTGATGAAAGTGTTGTGAAGTGATAGTAGTGTAATCATGATAGTGTTGTGTTAGTACTGTGTAGCAAACAGTGTAGTGATAGTATTGTATTGAGGTGATAGTGTTGTGTTATGATAATACTGTATGGTGATGATAGTGTTGTGTAGTGGTGATGGTATTGTGCAGCGATTGTATTTTGTAGTGGTGAGTGTTGTGTAGTCTTGATAGTGTTGAATAGTGACGATAGTGTTCTGTGGTGATGTCTGTTGTGACAATGTGTTGTGACAGTGTTGTGCTGTGTTGTGATAGTATTATAGTATTGTGTGGTGGTGATAGTGTTGTGCAGCGATGTTTGTGTTGTGACAGTATTGTGAAGTGGTGACAGTATTGTGTTATAATATAAATGTGTAGTAGTGTTAGTGTTGTGTCTTAATAGTGTTGTATAGTGATGATAATGTTGTGATAATGGTGATGATAGTGTTGTGTTATAATAGAATTGTGTAGTGGTGACAGTGTTGTGTAGTAATAGTGTTGTGATAGCATTGTGTAGTTATACTTTTGTGACAGTATTGTGTAGCCTTGATATTGTTGTTTTGTGATAATTTTGTGTAGTGATGAAAGTGTTGTATTGTGATAATATTGTGTGGCGATGATAGTGTTTTAAATGTATTGTGTAATGTGAAGGTTTAATACTCAGTCCTGGTTCAATCTTTAATCCAAGATGAATCAAGGCTCAGCTCCTCCTTAGGAAAATTACAAAAATGGAAAAGATAAATAATAACAACGAAGATAAGCACTTTATTTAATAGATGTTTCACGAAAAAAATAATAAATACTTAAAAATGAATCTTAAATCCTATCTTAGAGAAAATGAAAAATGAAAAAGTTAAATAAAACGGCGTCAAAGCTGGTATGTACAGATGGAAGTTGGTTAATGAACGTGTCGATGTTCTTGACACGGAAGCTCTGAATCGTTCTCGTGTTCTAGACTCCTTGATGTTGTTAGAATCGACGAAAGTGTCCACAATCACTCGGTCGACGGATGTTTCCAAAAAACACTCAGTTGACATATGTTTCTAAAACCAAGTTAGAGACTCAAGTAGTTAACCAAGGTACCAGGGACTCAGGTGTCGTCCATGGGTGAATCACAGTTGTCTGGGTTTTGGCTCTAGTTGAACCACAGTTGAAGGGGAACAGTTAGAGATTATGTCTCTGTCTCACTTGAGATAATTCCTGCCGATCCACTCTGCTTTGTGCCAGATGACCCACGCTGGTTCAGCAGGCTGGGAAAGAAATTACAAGACAATTACTCACCACACCAATAATCACTCTCATAGTAGGCATAAAGTATTAAAAGAAATGGTGAGACACTTAAACAAATTACTTTACATTAAGGCAAGGCAGGACACAAGAACATAATCAAGTCTCTCAAATATATATAAGAGTTAAGCTCTTAAATAAAATGAATTAAGATAGGAGCAGCTGCGAAATTCTTACAGTGGAGTCGGGAGTGGTCAGTCAAGTGACAATTCCTGTGGCTGAAGCCTGGCACTTCACCTCTCACCGGGTGGAAAGAGGGGGAAGAGGGAGCAAGACACTCGCCCTACCTTAACGAGCAGACTACCACAACTATCACCATACAGACATTCACACTTTCATTACTACTATCTATGGACTTTTCCCTCACATGTAGTGATGTTTGTGTTGTGATAGTGTTGTGTAGTGGTTTTATTGTTGTGTGTTGGTGATAGTATTGTTTAGTGATGATACTGTTGTGTTGTGACAGCATTGTGTAGTGGTGATAGTGTTATGTAGTGGTGATGGTATTATGTAGTGATGATTGTATTGCGTAATGGTGATATTGTTGCATAGTGATGTTTGTGTTGCAATAGTGCATTGTAGTTTACCTGGAGTCTATCTGGAGGGCAATCCGGGGATCAACGCCCCCGCGGCCGGATCCACGACCAGGCCTGCTGGTGGATCAGAGCCTGATCAACCAGGCTGTTACTGCTGGCCGCACGTAGTCCAACATATGAACCACAGCCCGACTGATCCAGCACCGACTTTCAGTAACTGTCCAGCTCCCTCTAGAAGGCAGCCAGGGGTCTAGAATTCAGCCAGGGGTCTAGAATTCAGCCAGGGGTCTATTGGTAATTCCCCTTATGCCTGGTGAGAGGCTGTTGAACAGTCTTGGGTCCCGGACACACATTGTGTTTTCTCTTAGTGTACCAATGGTACCATTGGGGGTATTTTGCACCGCCTTCCCAGTCTTTTGCTTTTGTAGGGGATGATTTCTGTGTGCAGATTAGAGACTATTCCATCTGGGATTTTCCAAGTGTAGATTATGATGTATCTCTCTCGCCTGCGCTCCAGCGAGTGCAATTCAAGTGCATCCAAGCGTTCCCAGTAGTTAAGGTGTTTGACGGACCTTATATGTGCAATAAAGTTTCTCTGTACATTTTCTAGATCTGCAATTTCACCTGCCTTGAATGGAGATGTTAATGTACAGTAGTATTCCAGCCTAGAGCGAACAAGTGATTTAAAAAGGATCATCACTGACTTGGCATCTCTTGTTTTAAATGTTCTCATTATCCCAGGCAACCCCCTTCCCCACTCTTCAAAGGCCTAAATTTGCTCACTGTTCAGAACATCCACACTTACTACTGTGCAACCTACATGTACAGAACCATAAATTCTAATATTAACCCTGAACTAAAACGCTTTCTTGAAAGTTGTGACAGGACCCATAATCACAATACCAGACACAAAAATCTCTATGACATTCCCCGTGTCCGGCTAAATCTATACAAACGTTCAATGTACATTAAAGGGCCTAAAATCCGGAACTCCCTACCTGAAAACTCCAGAACTTCAGACTCAGCCACCATTTTCAACACTATCATAAAAAAAACATCTCACTAACACACCCCACCATCACCTAAATACACACACACACACACACATCCTCCTCATCTACACCAACACTGACCCAAAGGACAGTAAACACAAAATCCCGAATATAGCTATTGTCTAATAAATCTCAAACTAGTTTTAAGTTTGCCTGATATACTCCAATATAGGAGCTTTAATAGAAACTATGTAACATGCAAGACAAAGCCATTCTCATTACAAATTTTACAATCTAAATATTCTGAACTACCTCACTATTGTAAATCTATTTAATCATTTGAAATTTGTATTAATTTTTAATTTGTAATATAGATTAAAAACTAGTATTAGTCTGCCCGAAATGCCTAGCATGCCTGGGCATGCTAGGCATGCTAGGCATGCTAATTGCCATCTTTGTAATTATTGTCTTGTAAATGTAAACCCACATTGTAATGCCATATATTTGGAATACATTGACGGAGTTTTGAGGCTCATTCATGAAATAAATCATTTAGATTGTTTATCTTTAGACTAATCAGAGGCTCGCTAAACACAGAGTCGTATTGGGGTTTCAGTATCTCACTCATTTCCTTGTTGTCATCTGTGTAAGTTCCATCTTGTCTGAACAAGGGCCAGATATACTAGAAGTGGTTTTTGCCATGTTTTTTGCATATGAAAAGAAATATTTCGAAATTCTTTCAATTTCACTAATCGCTTTAAGCTCCTCCTGCCTCTCCTGGATCCTGTATGAATCCTTTAACTTAAGTTGGATATTTTCCACTTCCCTGGTCAGCGCTTCCTTCCGTGTATCAGATAATCTAGCGTTCATGAGGAACTCAGTGATTCTTCGTCATCTTCTGTAGAGGGAGCGTCTTTCTCTCTCCAGTTTACTTCTACTCTTCTTTTTTTCTTAGGGAAATATACCTTGAACATACTTCAGCTGCCAGGAAATTATTTAAGATATCTTCCCAACATGTTTCATTTAAGAGATAATTCACCTGATCCCAGTTGATGTTCTTGCTGTTGAAGTTGAATTTGTTGAAGCGACCATTGCTGCGTGCATTTTGCTGGTCAGGACCCCTGTGCATGTGTTATGTAGTGGTGATAGCGTTGTGTAGTAATATTTATGTTGTGATAGTGCTGTGTAGTGACAATGTTATGTTGTGATAGTACTGTGAAGTGGTGATAGTGTTTTGTTGTAATAGAGTTGTGTAGTGATGATAATGTTGTATTGTGATAGTATCGTGTAGTGATGATAGTACTGTGATAGTATTGTTTAGTGGTGTTGTCTTATAATAGAATTGTGTAGTGGTGATAGTGTTGTGTTGAAATATAGTTGTGTAATGATAGTGTTGCGTTGTAATACTCTTGTGTATTGATAACGCAGATGATTGCATTTTGTAGTGACTGTATTGTGTTGTAATAGTATTGTGTAGTGATGATAGTGTTGTGTTGTGATAGTATGTGACCTCTGTAGTACTATTTATTGTGCTACCAATCACATGATGGTCATTGTGACCTCTGTAATACTGTTTATTGGACTTCCACTCACAGGATGGTAACTGAATACTTAATATAAGTGTCCGGAGTCTCAGGCTGCTCATCTAGGCTTCAAGTTATAAAAACGGAAATCCGAAATATTGAAAATGTTGAAATTTCAAAAATAAAAGTACTCCTAGTAGTAAATGGTCATGACCCAACATTTAATAACATTTGGGAAAGAGAAAGTTCGATGGGCTAGGTTATTTAAAATTGGCCAGGAAACAGGTCAAGTGTTCCCTGATCCGGGTCTTAGTCATATGATGACCCACTAGTGCTTTTGAAGTTCTGACAGAGGCCTTCCACTGGCTTACTACTCTACCCCTGTTTTCGTTGAAAATTCTTTCCAGAATGTTGTTTACCTAGAGTATACCTGGAGAGAGTTCCAGGGGTCAACGCCCCATCGGCCCGGTCTGTGACCAGGCTTCATGTTGGATCAGAGCCTGATCAACCAGGCTGTTACTGCTGGCCGCACGCAGTCCAACGTACGAACCACAGCCTGGCTGGTCAGGTACCGACTTTAGGTGCCCGTCCAGTGCCTGCTTGAAGACAGCCAGGGGTTTGTTGGTAATCCCCCTGATGTATGCTAGGAGGCAGTTGAACAGTCTTGGGCCCCTGACACTTATTGTGTTGTCTCTCAACGTGCTAGTGGCACCCCTGCTTTTCATTGGGGGGGATGTTGCATCGTCTGCCGAGTATTTTGTTTTCGTAGGGAGTGACTCTCGTGTGCAAGTTTGGTACTAATCCCTCGAGAATTTTCCAAGTGTATATAATAATGTATCTCTCCCGCCTGCGTTCTAGGGAGTACAGGTTTAGGAACTTCAAGCGTTCCCAGTAATTGAGGTGGTTTATCGCAGTTATGCGTGCCGTGAAGGTTCTCTGCACATTTTCTAGGTCAGCAATTTCACCTGCCTTGAAAGGTGCAGTTAGTGTGCAGCAATATTCCAGCCTAGATAGAACAAGCGACCTGAAAAGTGTCAACATGGGTTTGGTATCCCTGGTTTTGAAGGTTCTCATTATCCATCCTGTCATTTTTCTAGCAGATGCGATTGCTACGGTGTTATGGACCTTGAAGATGAGATCCTCTGACATGATCATTCCCAGGTCTTTGACATTAGTTTTTCGCTCTATTGTGTGGTTGGAATTTGTTTTGTACTCCGATGAGATTTTAATTTCTTCACGTTTTCCATATCTGAGTAATTGAAATTTCTCATCATTGAACTTCATATTGTTTTCTGCAGCCCATTTAAAGATTTGGTTTATGTCTGCTTGGACTCTTGCAGTGTCTTCAACGGTAGACACTGTCATACAGATTCGGGTGTCATCTGCAAAGGAAGACACGGCACTGTGGCTTATATCCCTGTCTATATCCGATATGAGGATGAGGAACAGGATGGGAGCGAGTACTGTGCCTTGTGGAACAGAGCTTTTCACTGTAGCCGCCTCAGACTTTACTCTGTTGACTACTATTCTTTGTGTTCTACTTGTTAGGAAATTATAGATCCATCTACTCACTTTTCCTGTTTTTCCTTTATCACGCATTTTGTGTGCTATTACACCATGGTCACACTTGTCAAAGGCTTTTGCAAAGTCATACCTTGTCTTAAAACTATGTATGGTTCCTGCCTCCACTATATCTTTCTCTAGACTATTCCCCTTCCTGACTACTCTGTGACTGAAGAAATGCTTCTTAACATCCCTTGTGTCCCCTTGTTTCTGTGTTCCCTCTCTGGAACATCCTGTCACTGTCTACCTGTGTGTGTGTGTGTGTGTGTGTGTACTCACCTAATTGTACTCACCTAATTGTGGTTGCAGGGGTCGAGACTCAGCTCCTGGCCCCGCCTCTTCGCTGTCTGCTACTGGGTCTCTGCTCTCCCTGCTCCATGAGCTTTATCATACCTTGTCTTAAAACTATGTATGGTTCCTGCCTCCACTATATCATTCTCTAGTCCATTCCACTTCCTGACTACTCTGTGGCTGAAGAAATGTTTCCTGACATCCCTTTGACTCATCTGAGTCTTCAGCTTCCAGTTGTGTCCCCTTGTTTCTGTGTTCCCTCTCTGAAACAACCTGTCACTATCTACCTTGTCAATTCCCCGCAGTATTTTGTATGTCGTTATCATGTCTCCTCTGACCCTTCTTTCCTCCAGTGTTGTTAGTCCTATTTCCCTCAGCCTTTCTTCATAAGACAGACCCCTGAGTTGTGGAACTAACCTTGTCGCAAACCTTTGCACTTTCTCTAGTTTCTTGACGTGCTTGACCAGGTGTGGGTTCCAGACTGGTGCTGCATACTCTAGTATGGGCCTGACGTATACGGTATACAGTGTCTTGAACGATTCCTTGTTAAGGTAACGGAACGCTAATCTTAAGTTTGCCAGTCGCCCATATGCTGCCGCGGTTATCTGGTTGATGTGTGCTTCCGGAGACGTGCTTGGTGTTATACTCACCCCAAGGTCTTTCTCCTTTGTTGAGGTTTGTAGCCTTTGTCCACCTAGCCTGTACTCTGTCAGCGGTCTTCTTTGCCCTTCTCCGATCTTCATGACTTTGCATTTGGTGGGGTTAAATTCGAGAAGCCAGTTGCTAGACCAGATGTCAAGCTTGTCCAGGTCACTTTGAAGTCCTGCTTGGTCTTCATCCGATGTGATTCTCCTCATTAATTTCACATCATCTGCGAAAAGAGACACTTCTGAGTCTATCCCATCCGTCATGTCATTCACATATAGCAAGAATAGCACTGGTCCTAGGACTGACCCCTGCGGTACACCGCTCGTCACAGGCGCCCACTGTGATACCTCATCACGCACCATGACCCGTTGTTGCCTCCCTGTGAGGTATTCCCTGATCCATTCCAGTGCCCTTCCTGTTATACACGCTTGGTCTTCCATCTTTTTTACTAATCTCATGTGAGGAACTGTGTCAAAGGCCTTCCTGCAGTCCAAGAAAATGCAGTTAACCCACCCTTCTCTCTCTTGCCTTACCTCTGTTACTTTATCATAGAACTCCAGGAGGTTTGTTACACAGGATTTGCCTTCCCTGAAACCGTGCTGTCTGGCGTTGATTAACCTGTTCTGCTCCAGATGCTCCACCATTCTTTTTCTGATGATTTTCTCCAAGACTTTGCACACTATACATGTAAGTGACACCGGTCTGTAGTTTAGTGCCTCTTTTCTGTCTCCTTTTTTAAAGATGGGGACTACGTTGGCCTTTTTCCATATCTCAGGTAGCTGCCCAGTTTCAAGGGATGTGTGTGTGTGTGTGTGTGTGTGTGAATATCTCTCACAATCGAAAGGTAATGTTGATATTTTTAAGCACACATGTAATATTAATATTTTAAAAAGTATCGGCTGCTATCTGTCGTTTTTCACCGATACCGTAAAAATGGCCGCTACGATACTTTGACGCAGGAAGTCGTAAAAAAAAATTGATTGCAAACAAATCGTGAGTTTTATGTTTCACTCGCCACGGGTTCGAATCCCAACTATTGTGTGATTTGATTTTCAAGGTGAGGGACAATCTCATACAATTATGGACCTGAATAATGGATGACCAAGCATGCAATAACCGACGTACTTGACATAGTAATGTGAATATATACATAAAGCACCAATGTTCTCTCCTTCACGCAACTCTGTGCATATTTACCAAGAGGTTTGTGGATACACACATCGAGAGGTATGTATACACCAAGATGTGAATATATCTGATTGTACATAAACCAAAATGCGAATATATCTGCATATACACCAATTGGTAAATATTTCTCGATGTATGTACACCAGTCCATATATACAATGAGAGATGTCGATCTCTCAGCGTCTATACACACAGTGTGATGACTAAGGTAAGACTATCATTTATGTCTCTATTATCGAAACTTTTCGACAGGTCAGCAACCTTCATAAATCAAATATGGGCGATTACATCAGTGGAGTCAGAAGAAGTGATCAGACCCTTAGCAATGACACAAAGTGGTCATTTAACTATAGCAGAGAAACAAGGCCACAGACTTATATACTGCCAAGTTGTCAATCTGTGTCAAGCAGAAAAGGTACGTGCCACACCCACTATAGATATATATATATATATATATATATATATATATATATATATATATATATATATATATATATATATGTCGTGCGATTAGGTAAAACTGGTCAATTAGCAAGAACTCATCTAAAATTAAGTCCTTTCTAAAATTTTCTCTTATACGTTTAAAGATATTTTTTTCATTTATGTTAATGTAAGAATTTATAATTTTGTACCAAGAGAAACTTTGAAAACCTACCTAACCTTATTACAACAAGCGCAATTTAATTTAGCCTAACCCAAATAAATATATTTTAGATACGTTAACATTAATTTTATAATAAACAAACACAATGAAATATATTTTTTTCGTTATGTTCAGAATGATTTTGGCGAAATGATTGCATACACAAATTTTCACTTGTCTTACATGGCAAGGTGAGCGTTGCTATTTAAGCCAAAATCGCAAGTTTTACCTAATCGGCACGACATATATATATATATATATATATATATATATATTTTTTTTTTTTTTTCAACAAGTCGGCCGTCTCCCACCGAGGCAGGGTGACCCAAAAGAAGAAAATCCCCAAAAGAAAAACTTTCATCATCATTCAACACTTTCACCACACTCATACATAATCACTGTCTTTGCAGAGGAGCTCAGATACTACAGCTGAGAAAAGTCCCTCCCAGCTGTCACTATCTCAGACCCCTCCTTTAAAGTGCAGGCATTGTACTTCCCATTTCCAGGACTCAAGTCCAACTAAATCAATTAACTGGTTTCCCTGAATCCCTTCACACAATGTTACCCTGCTCACACTCCAACAGATCGTCATGTCCCAAAAACCATTCGTCTCCATTCACTCCTATCTAACACGCTCACACATGCTTGCTGGAAGTCCAAGCCCCCCGCCCACAAAACCTCCTTTACCCCTTCCCTCCAACCTTTTCTAGGACGACCCCTACCCCGCCTTCCTTCCCCTACAGATTTATACGCTCTCCAAGTCATTCTACTTTGATCCATTCTCTCTAAATGACCAAACCACCTCAACAACCCCTCTTCAGCCCTCTGACAAATACTTTTAGTAACTCCACACCTTCTCCTAATTTCCACATTCCGAATTTTCTGCATAATATTTACACCACATTGCCCTTAGACAGGACATCTCCACTGCCTCCAGCCTCCTCCTCGCTGCAGCATTTGCAACCCATGCTTCACACCCATATAAGAGTGTTGGTACCACTATACTTTCGTACATTCCTTCTTTGCCTCCATGGATAACGTTTTTGTCTCCACAGATACCTCAATGCACCACTCACCTTTTTTCCTTCATCAATTCTATGGTTAACCTCATCCTTCATAAACCCATCTGCTGACACATCAACTCCCAAATATCTGAAAACATTTACTTCTTCCATAATCCTCTCTCCAATGTGATATCCAATTTTTCTTTATTTAAATCGTTTGATACCCTCATCACCTTACTCTTATCTATGTTCACTTTTAACTTTCTACCTTTACACACTCTCCCAAACTCGTCCACTAACCTTTGCAACTTTTCTTTAGAATCTCCCATAAGCACAGTATCATCAGCAAAAGTAACTGTGTAACTCCCATTTTGCATTTAATTCTCCATAATTTAATCCCACCCTCTCCCCAACACCCCAGCATTTACTTCTTTTACAACCCCATCTATAAATATATTAAACAACCATGGTGACATTACACAACCCTGTCTAAGACCTACTTTTACCGGGAAGTAATCTCCTCTCTCCTACACACCCTAACCTGAGCCTCACTATCCTCATAAAAACTCTTTACAGCCTTCAGTAACTTACTACCTATTCCATACACTTGCAACATTTGCCACATTGCTCCCCTATCCACTCTATCATATGCCTTTTCTAAATCCATAAATGCAATAAAAACTTCTCTACCTTTATCTAAATACTGTTCACATATATGCTTCACTGTAAACACTTGATCTACACATCCCCTACCCACTCTAAAGCCTCCTTGCTCATCTGCAATCCTACTCTCTGTCTTACCTCTAATTCTTTCAATAATAACCCTGCCATACACTTTACCTGGTATACTCAGTAAACTTATTCCCCTATAATTTTACACTCTCTTTTATCCCCCTTCCCTTTATATAAAGGAACTATACATGCTCGCTGCCAATCCCTAGGTACCTTCCTCTTTCATACATTTATTAAACAAAAATACCAACCACTCCAGCACTTATCCCCCTGCTTTTAACATTTCTGTCATGATTCCGTCAATTCCAGCTGCTTTACCCCTTTCATTCTACGTAATGCCTCACCTCCCCACTCACATCTGCTCTTCTTCACTCCTAAACGATGTTGTACCTCCTGGCCAGTACATGAAATTATCGCCTCCCTCTTTTCATCGACATTTAAAGTTCCTCAAAATATTCCGCCATCTACCCAATACCTCCAGCTCCCCATCTACTAACTCCCTACTCTGTTTTAACTGACAAATCCATTCGTTCCCTAGGCTTCTACCTTGTTTATCTCACTCCAAAATTTTTCTTGTTTTCAGCAAAATTTCTTGACAGATCCTCTCCCATTCTTTCATCCGCTCTTCTTTTGCACTCCTCACCACTCTCTTCACCTTTCTTTTACTCTCCATATACTCTGCTCTTCTACTAACACTTCTGTTTTGTAAAAACCTCTCATAAGCTACCTTTTCTCTTTTATCACACCCTTTACTTCTTCATTCCACCACTCACTCCTCTTTCCTCCTGCACCCACCCTCCTATAACCACAAACTTCTGCCCCACATTCTAATACTGCATTTTTAAAACTATCCCAACTCTCTTCAACCCCCACTACTCCTACTTGCACTAGCCCACCTTTCTGCCAATAGTTGCTTATATCTCACCTAACTTCCTCCTCCCTTAGTTTATACACTTTTACCTCTCTCTTACTTGCTGTTGCCATTTTCCTTTTGTCCCATCTACCTTTTACTCTAACTGTAGCTACAACCAAATAATGATCTGATATATATATATATATATATTATATATATATATATATATATATATATATATATATATATATATATATATATATACATACATACATATATATAGGTAAATTTGGGGTGCCAAGGGTAAATGTAAATGGGAAACCATTAATTGAGCTATGTGTAGAAAGAGGTTTGGTAATAAGTAATACATATTTTATGAAAAAGGGGATAAATAAATATACAAGGTATGATATAGCACGTAAGGAAAGTAGTTTGTTGGATTATGTATTGGTAGATAAAAGGTTGATGGGTAGGCTTCAGGATGTACATGTTTATAGAGGGGCAACGGATATATCAGATCCCTATTTGGTTGTAGCTACAGTTAGAGTAAAAGGTAGATGGGACAAAACGAAAATGGCAACAGCAAGTAAGAGAGAGGTAAAAGTGTATAAACTAAGCGAGGAGGAAGTTAGGGTGAGATATAAGCAACTATTGGCAGAAAGGTGGGCTAGTGCAAGTATGAGTACTGGGGGGGTTGAAGAGAGTTGGGATAGTTTTAAAAATGCAGTATTAGAATGTGGGGCAGAAGTTTGTGGCTATAGGAGAGTGGGTGCAGGAGGAAAGAGGAGTGAGTGGTGGAATGAAGAAGTAAAGGGTGTGATAAAAGAGAAAAAGGTAGCTTATGAGAGGTTTTTACAAAACAGAAGTGTTAATAGAAGAGCAGAGTATATGGAGTGTAAAAGAAAGGTGAAGAGAGTGGTGAGAGAGTGCAAAAGGAGAGCGGATGAAAGAATGGGAGAGGCTCTGTCAAGACATTTTGCTGAAAACAAGAAAAAAAAATTTGGAGTGAGATAAACAAGGTAAGAAAGCCTAGGGAACGAATGGATTTGTCAGTTAAAAACAGAGTAGGGGAGTTAGTAGATGGGGAGCTGGAGGTATTGGGTAGATGGCGGGAATATTTTGAGGAACTTTTAAATGTCGATTAAAAAAAGGAGGCGGTAATTTCATGTACTGGCCAGGGAGGTACAACATCGTTTAGGAGTGAAGAAGAGCAGGATGTGAGTGTGGAGGAGGTGCGTCAGGCATTACGTAGAATGAAAGGGGGTAAGGCAGCGGGAATTGACGGAATCATGACAGAAATGCTAAAAGCAGGGGGGGATATAGTGCTGGAGTGGTTGGTATTTTTGTTTAATAAATGTATGAAAGAGGGGAAGGTACCTAGGGATTGGCAGAGAGCATGTATAGTTCCTTTATATAAAGGGAAGGGGGATAAAAGAGAGTATAAAAATTATTGGGGAATAAGTTTACTGAGTATACCAGGTAAAGTGTATGGCAGGGTTATTATTGAAAGAATTAGAGGTAAGACAGAGAGTAGAATTGCAGATGAGCAAGGAGGCTTTAGAGTGGGTAGGGGATGTGTAGATCAAGTATTTACAGTGAAGCATATATGTGAACAGTATTTAGATAAAGGTAGAGAAGTTTTTATTGCATTTATGGATTTAGAAAAGGCATATGATAGAGTGGATAGGGGAGCAATGTGACAAATGTTGCAAGTGTATGGAATAAGTAGTAAGTTACTGAAGGCTGTAAAGAGTTTTTATGAGGATAGTGAGGCTCAGGTTAGGGTGTGTAGGAGAGAGGGAGATTACTTCCCGGTAAAAGTAGGTCTTAGACAGGGATGTGTAATGTCACCATGGTTGTTTAATATATTTATAGATGGGGTTGTAAAAGAAGTAAATGCTAGGGTGTTGGGGAGAGGGGTGGGATTAAATTATGGAGAATTAAATGCAAAATGGGAGTTGACACAATTACATTTTGCTGATGATACTGTGCTTATGGGAGATTCTAAAGAAAAGTTGCAAAGGTTAGTGGACGAGTTTGGGAGAGTGTGTAAAGGTAGAAAGTTAAAAGTGAACATAGATAAGGGTAAGGTGATGAGGGTATCAAACGATTTAAATAAAGAAAAATTGGATATCACATTGGAGAGAGGGATTATGGAAGAAGTAAATGTTTTCAGATATTTGGGAGTTGACGTGTCAGCGGATGGGTATATGAAGGATGAGGTTAACCATAGAATTGATGAAGGAAAAAAAGGTGAGTGGTGCGTTGAGGTATCTGTGGAGACAAAAAACGTTATCCATGGAGGCAAAGAAGGGAATGTACGAAAGTATAGTGGTACCAACACTCTTATATGGGTGTGAAGCATGGGTTGCAAATGCTGCAGCGAGGAGGAGGCTGGAGGCAGTGGAGATGTTCTGTCTAAGGGCAATGTGTGGTGTAAATATTATGCAGAAAATTCGGAATGTGGAAATTAGGAGAAGGTGTGGAGTTACTAAAAGTATTTGTCAGAGGGCTGAAGAGGGGTTGTTGAGGTGGTTTGGTCATTTAGAGAGAATGGATCAAAGTAGAATGACTTGGAGAGCGTATAAATCTGTAGGGGAAGGAAGGCGGGGTAGGGGTCGTCCTAGAAAAGGTTGGAGGGAAGGGGTAAAGGAGGTATTGTGGGCGAGGGGCTTGGACTTCCAGCAAGCATGTGTGAGCGTGTTAGATAGGAGTGAATGGAGACGAATGGTTTTTGGGACATGAGTGTGAGCAGGGTAACATTTTGTGAAGGGATTCAGGGAAACCAGTTAATTGATTTAGTTGGACTTGAGTCCTGGAAATGGGACGTACAATGCCTGCACTTTAAAGGAGGGGTCTGGGATAGTGACAGCTGGGAGGGACAATTCTCAGCTGTCGTATCTGAGCTCCTCTGCAAAGACAGTGATTATGTATGAGTGTGGTGAAAGTGTTGAATGATGATGAAAGTATTTTCTTTTTGGGGATTTTTCTTTTTTTGGGTCACCCTGCCTCGGTGGGAGACGGCCGACTTGTTGAAAAAAAACATATATATATATATATATATATATATATATATATATATATATATGTCGTGCCGATTAGGTAAAACTTGCGATTTTGGCTTAAAAAGCAACGCTCATCTTGCCATATAAGACAAGCGAAAATTTGTGTATGCAATAATTTCGCAAAAATCATTCTGAACCTAACGAAAAAAATATATTTCATTGTGTTTGTTTATTATTAAATTAATGTTAACGTATCTAAATTATATTTAGTTGGGTTAGGCTAAATTAAATTGGGCTTGTTGTAATAAGGTTAGGTAGGTTTTCAAAGTTTCTCTTGGTACAAAATTATAAATTTTTACATTAACATAAATGAAAAAAATATATCTTTAAACGTATAAGAGAAAAATTTAGAAAGGACTTAATTTTAAATGAGTTCTTGCTAATTGACCAGTTTTACCTAATCGGCACGACATATATATATATATATATATATATATATATATATATATATATATATATATATATATATATATATACATACATACATATGTAAAATGAGTGAAGATTTTTTCATTGAGTGAGCAACAATGCCTGGGATCAGACGGTACGGTATATATTCACCGTCCTCATTAATTAACAGGCAACGTGACAACGAACACGTGTGAACAACATTAATTACATATAGTTAATTAAACCAAGGCTTATATACTGAGGTGAAGTGGAAGGCTCTGAATTATTCTACCCGTGAGACGATGCTGTGGATTATATTGCCCAGGATTATATTTACTGCATAAAGCTGAAGGTTGTGGATTATATGATCCAGATGAAGCTGTAAGTAGTGCATTATACGATCCAGGAAAAGTTCATTGTTGTAGATTATACGTCCCAACCAATTCTACGACCCAGGTGAAACTATTTTTTTTTAATTCTAAGCCCCAAGTAGAGCCGTAGAGTGTAATTCTAAGACCCAGGTAAAGTTAAAGGTGTATTTAAAGCGGGTTGTAGATATTTAACTAAAGGTATATATTAAGAATGTATTTACTGACGTATAAGGTCACCTCCAACAAGCTACATTAACCCAAGTATAAGTAATGTCACCTTCAGTTTATATCAATCCTTGTATTAGTAAGGTCGCTTCTCCAGGCTACATGAACCCAAGTACAATAAGGTCACTTACAGTTTATATTAATCCTTATACGAGTAAGGTCACCCTAAATAACAAAAAGGCACAATACCGTGACTGGAACAATATACAAATAACCCGAACATACAAGAGAGGAGCTTAGTCGTGGCTATGTCTGTGTAGATGTCTTCCATTCCCATTACATTGTAAAGTGCTCCAAACTTAAGAACACACTTGACTTAACCTGATTCTTTTTTCTCATCTTTCTACCTCTTCTCCTTTCCTTTTTTTTCATTTTCTTATTTTGGGTTTCCTTTCTTCTGCCTTGGGTGCTTCCTTCACTTTTTCCACCTCCTGTGGTTTTGGTCTTACCTCTTGTGGACTCTTAGCTCTCCTGCAGTGCTCCTCTTTCATGACCTTTGATTGGTCTTACCTCTTGTGGACTCTTAGCTCTCCTGCAGTGCTCCTCTTTCATGACCTTTGATTGGTCTTACCTCTTGTGGACTCTTAGCTCTCATGCAGTGTTCCTCTTTCATGATCTTTGATTGGTCTTCTTTTTCGGGTCACCCTGCCTCGGTAGGATACGGCTGCTTTGTTGAAAGAAGGAGATATACAAGGATACTAAGGCTCAGGTTAGAGTTTGTAGGAAAGAA